>BOPP01000198.1:1415467-1429642 GCA_017312745.1 Gryllus bimaculatus
CTCCACCCCCGCCTCCGCCACCGCCGTCACCCGCCTTTCTGTTTGCCGAGGCGCCTCGAGTCAATTAGCCAGCGGGGCTCAACCACAGGAGCTCCTCGCGGCCCCACCTGAGGTGCCTACTCCCCTACTTCTCTTACGGGAGCAGTGCTCTCAAGAGAACGCCTTGACCCACCGGCCCTGGACTCGCAGGGGATAGTAGTTCTTTTTAAATAGACGCAATCAATTGGAAGGGGAACCCCGTAAGCCCTACTGAAGTATTCGTTTTCGTGTATACTATGCGTACAAGGAATGTTCAGTAATGTCGCAGCAAAAATAGCCGTGTTTTGACAGAATGACTTTTTCTGAATCCCTGAAGTCAAATAAGTCGATTTTCCTCGCCCACATATTTAGGAAATCACTTTTTTTAATTCATACTGAAGTCAAAATGTATTTTTTGCTGGTCCTTTATTACGAAAAAGAAGTAGTTGGCAAAACGGGTGTCGGCCCGTCTGTCTGAGAACAACGCTAGCGCCCTAACCGTGTAGAGGACAGTCAACAAATTCCCGAGCATATCGTCGCGTATCGAGAGGTGCTTCTTTATCTGATCGAATAGATTAGCAAATACAGAGGGAAGGGATCCCGGGCAAATAAATTTTCTCCACTGTAAAATATGGTACTCCAATCGAGAGTCAAGCAGTGATTTGAGATTATGTTTATCTCTTGACACTACAATGTGACTCTTGAGGGCAGTTACTCTTTAAAAGATGTCTTGGAGATGTCTTGGGTTCATTACCTTACATACAAATGCTATACAAAGACCGTTTTGTTAAACGAGAAACTCTAATGGGGTGAACATCGGACCTCAGAGCACATTGCAAAATAATTGAAGAAACATTGGATAATAAGTACTAATGCTACATGCATTTATAAACATATTACAATTTTTTGGGAAGTTTGTCTTACAATATTTTCAGTTTTAGAGATATAGCAATGTCATTTATGTTCTGAAAATTTTCTTTCCTTGATCACCTTTGTGCAAAGACATAGATTGCCGGTCATTCATTCATGGAATAACGAGTACGAACACGAAGTACACGCACACGTTGTACTAGCACCGTGCACATTACGTTTTATATCGTTATAATATTGTACTTGTTACAACAGTGTTTTAATTTAACAAAGGAATATAGACTTTAATTTATTAGTTGAGCTAAATTCCGCGGACCTTACACCCTGTTGGTGACGGACGCATTCATATATACCTTGAAATTGCTGAGATTAATGAATGATTGTGATAAATATGCACCCATGCCAATTATCAGCATACTATGAATTTTGTTTACAATCAATTATCAGAACCAAAATTAATTTTACCTATCAGCACAATTGTGGAATCTGAAACTTGAATCTCAAAAAAAAAAAATTAATGTATTTTATGTTGAATCTGTTGTTCAATAACACAAAAAACGACCAAATTCTGCAGATTCTATTCATGTTTGTGTATGCAAAACATTACTACATATTTAACTATTCTTGTTTTATTCTTAAGATACGGTGAATAGCACAAACGTAGTAGTATTAATGTCCGAAAAGTAGATATGTAACTTGTAACGAATCTGACACTAACCGTAGTTTTCACTTCCCTGCGTTGTTGTGTCATGCTTCTTTCTTCTGCCCCAAAAAACCCGGGTCATTTCAATTGCGGATATTCGTCTCCAACAGTAAATATTTATCGTGTATCCAGTACAGTGGGAACTATAGAATGATTACAGGCACTCGGTTATCCAGTTTCTCTTTGCTTCTGTGCTCGAATGAATAACAATTCAATAACGCTGAAAGCGTGGTTTAGCGCGTAATCAGTTCGCAATTAATGCGAAATGAGAAGAGCGGGGAGAGAGCGCGGACTCGCATGTTTAGAAAGCCAAAAATGGATTAAAAATTTATTGGCGAAAGCTGTAAAATCACAAGCAGAACCCGTCCCGCGTGCATTTTCGAACTTTGCGAATACAAAATGAGTTTTGGCGCGTCTGCTCGATATTTCTCCCGCATCATCCCTGCTAATTGTGGCAACTGTCAAGAGAGACACACAATAACCCTCAATCAAATGCTCACTCTCGGAAATGGAAAAAACTAGAGACAATGATCATTACACAGATTCGTTTTTGAATGTCGGAATATATATCCTTATTCATGTAATATTATCTCATTAGAGGAGTTAATTTGTAATGTACAAGAACCCCTTTCACAGGTTAAATGAAATCTATTGATACACAATTTTAATGAAAGTAATTGCATCTTCAGAAACTGAGTTTCAAAGAATTTTAAATTACGATTTCTACACGTACAAACACATGATATAAAAAGGCTTCAATTTTTAAAAAAAAAGATCATGAACGCTCGCAAATTTACTTGATGTTTCCACATTTTAGTAAAAACAAGAATTCTAATCCTATATAAGATAACCTCTCAACCTATGAAAAAGACGAACACAAAGCACGAAATGACAAACACGAGAAAATTTAGTGTGGGAAAGTCGCCATTCGTTCCACATAGCATTTTCTGACACTTCATGTGAATTATTTATGTTACACATCTTTTTACTGCAATATTTGCAATTAATTCCTTGAAAAATAATTTTTAAGGAGTTCATTTAGATCAAAATGTTTATGATGTTAAATATTAGGAATGTGATAAAAGAAAAAAATCATCTTGTAGTTCATTTTAAGGTTATATACATCATAATCAACTAAAAAGTTATTTTTAAGAAATTCAGTGTCTTTTAGTTCACTACTTTATAACTTAATTCACAATTTACAATATTTGATTGATTCACAATATTCCTGGAGGCTGACCACTATTTTATAGGTGAAAACAATAAGTAGTATTACAGATTCTCTACCATTCACCAAAAATATTATCAGAGAATAATTGCAAATTCCATATTCAATCGTCCTACTAGTAAAACTCGGTTGCGTCAAATTAAGCGATCCTTTCTCTTCACGAAATTAATATGCTTTTTGAATGTGAAATTGTATAGGTGTTGACCTGTCGGGCTGTCACAAGTCGAAACACACAATTCGCATCACCGGTGCGTGCGTAATACGCTCGCACGCACGCGCTCGCACGCACACGCATGGCGGGCGCGACGCACGCCCCGCGACGGAGCGGAAAGCCGAGAGGTACGCGGGAGGAAAGTGGGGAATTTAACCGCGCGCTCGCTAATTGTCACACGGCAGCCAGAGGAGGAAGCGTCAATTGAAATTGCACAAATTATTTCAGCGTTCCGCCGCGCATAATGCTGCGTCTCGATTTTCGGACGGACCGCACGCGCGCTCGCCCGCTTGCCCGCTCGCCTGCTCGCCCGCCCGCCCGCTCGCCTGCTCGCCCGCCCGCCCGCTGGCCCGGCCGGCCGGTCGCCCCTAAACCTCCGCGCTCCGTCATTCGCGACAGGACGTGGCATTCGGACGCCATTGTCGCCGTTGAGTGATCGATGAATTGTCTATTCAGTGCGCCGGCGTGTTATTCGAGAGTTAATTGACACTGTTACGTCGGTTCCGAACCGCGGGCCGATGATGTGGGCCGATAATGGCAAGATGAGTTGTCTGCGGCTTCCGCTGCTGGCTGCACTCCAATACCTGCCACTCGCACGTATGACGCCAGCCCGGGAAACATCTGCGCGCCGACCAACGCGCTTACTTTCCGCCTTTCAGGTTTGAGGTTGGATTTCCAGGTCATTTTTTCCTCTAGGGCTTTTTTTTAGCTGACAGCCTGTTACCATTTACGTCTCTATGGGATGCATATTCGACCATATATGCACATTTGCGGAGTTTCCCGATCAGCGTGACAACACGTACATGAGAGATAAGGGACAAACGCTCACACACAAGGCGGTACTTTGGACCGAAGATTTGAGTCGGTACACGCGCTTAGCGATCTCGGACATTCACGTCGGTGATTCCAGATTATTCAATGTGCAATTTTAGGTTTCTCCGCAAAATATTTTCTCAGCAGATTTCACATTATATGCGCAAATTTCTCGCTATGATCTGTGGTTGACAGCACATCATCTTAGAGCTTTTCCCATTATATTATGACTCGTTTTGTATTATTCTCAAGCTTCATGAGTAAGGTTCATTTATAAAGTTCTAAGAATTTATGTATCTCTCACATTTTACATGATACAATATCCACGTTCACAGGTAAACAGCAAAACGTGTCAATTCGAAGTGTGAGGTTGATTTTCAACACATTTTTCGACGTGTTTTTCTTTTCCATGGCCGTTTTATTCCAGCTTCAACTCCTTTCACATATGTGCTATTGTGTCAACATGCTACGGTACACATTATATCCTTTACACCCATAGGTTCAAAGTCCATTAATTCTATATTTCAGTATCCTACAACCTCTTCTATATTTGACTCCACAGTTGCTATAAGATTTATTTCATTTCTGTCATACACTCTCCCATGTAAAATATCTCAATGGTACTAGATAATGATATGTTCTTGTTATAAGTAAATTATTAAAATAAACTAGCTATCAAAACAAAAAAAACTATGGCTGACAACTCTTGGATACAAGATCATCTTGTAGAACGGACATTTTAAGATATTTCTATAGATAGGAAATCTTAAACATAGAGAAGAAAATAATTTTAAGAAATTATTTTTTTTCATTTTTGTCACAAAATGACATAATGTGCAATCATTCTTTGAATTTTTTATGATAAATTCAGAAAAATTACAATGTTAATGTTTATAGTCATTCTAAATATTCATTTAAGTTTTGTTTGGGCAATATTAAGCTCATTTTCATTTTAGATTCATAATTATTATGTTTAAAATAAGATTAAAAAACGCATTTTTTGTTTAACAAATTGCGAAACTCAACAATTTACGTACTAAGAGTACTGGAAAAGATTCGAAAAAATAATATGTTAAAATGTTAAAAAATAAAATACCCGGCACAATATCCTAATAAAAAATGTTGACTTATACTTATATGACTTTAATGAGGAGCAGCACATTTGGAAAATTACTTCTCTGCCTTCTCAACGGTTTTTTCCACCCGCCCGAGGCGTTCTTAAGCGCCTCCGAATCGCCAGGCCGCCCCGACGCGGCGCCCGTGTTTGGCGATTCAACTGTCCATTTGGGAGCGCAAACAGCGGAGTCAGACGCCAGCAAACTGCGGCCTGCGCCGAGGTGGAGCGCGCGTCTTGTTTGCGAGGCCCGCGGCCGGCCCCTGGGGGACTCCTGGCCTTCTCCAGGGCGGAGCTCCTTGCTGGACCGCGCCGCGCCCGCGCCCACGCCCGCCAAAGGAGATCTCTAGCCCATTGGCTGACCGAGTGTTCAGGTGTGTTTGAAATGCCTCGGTTATCAAAGAAAGAAAGCAAGAACAATGAAAGACGACAAGGTGTTTTTCCTGATTATTTCGTTAGGAAGTTGGGAAATATTAAGGCAGGAGGTAAGAGCGAATTATTTGATATATTATTCAATTTCCTTTAGATACTTCTCAAATTAGATGTCTGCAGTCCATTTTATAATGGTATTCATTATGAAACAATTGTATTTATGTACAGACCTTTGACAGCGAAGATTTTAAAACAGAACGTAATTCACTGAGACGTAAAAACTGTCTTCATCGTTCTATCAAATGTGTTTTTCGATTGCCATAGCACGCGGGAAGATGTTTGTAAATCGGTAATCGGTAATCGGTTTGTAAATCATGTAAATAAATTAACTAATGTAATTACATGATTCAAATTATAACGCTTTATAATTCGAAATTTCCGAACAGAACCTATAAACGTATTTTGCTCTCTAACAACTCTATCATAGAAAGCTCTTGCGCCTTCTCTTCTCTTTATCTACAATTACAATGTTTTAAACACTACACAATCCTAATACAATGTTTTACACACGACAGACAGCTTTTCAACCTTTATTTTTTTCACATCGTCTTCATAAATTTTAAATTGGGCAGCAATTTCATGAACAAAACCAAAATATCATAATGATGTGCAGTAATAAACCGTATACAAATTATAAACGTATACAAATTATATAGCATATATCACATTTCAACAACATTTATTCGGTTTATTCATTATTTGCCTCCTTCGAGTGCAGAAGCTTGAAGCAAGGTTGAAGTGTACCCAAAGGCATCGTGTTGTGGCAAAGTGTGCTTGTACTATACCCAGAGTGGGTCATGCTTGAGCCGTCGCTCCATTAACAATGCGTCACCATCACCACCATTCACGATCACTCACACTGTCACTCATCCTGCTGAAGGCAATGGGCAGCCACTGCGATCACCTACGTAAGAAAGTAAAATATGTTAATGTGCATGCAATCTCTCCCACTAGCACGCAGGTTCCATTGATTTTCGGATTGAGTAGATCACCATCATCATCATTAACATATCACCAATTCACCTGCAAAAACGATAATACATTCCTACTGTACCACGATGTATTCAATTATAATTACAGTGGCCCTAAACAATCGTGCTTCAATCGTTTCTCAGACGTCTCCCTCTCAGACGCTGTGTACCCACCCTTTCCGCCCCCGCGATCCACCGCAGCGCCGAGCAAAGCCTCTGTTTGCGCCCAGAAGGCGCAGCAATCTCCGCACTGTTTATCTCCAGCCCCGTGAAGTTATTTGGGGCGTGAAGAGGCCGGTGTGTCCCGCCGCCCTCCCCCGAGCCTCTGGCAGCGCCGTCGCCGGGGCCCTCGCAATATAGGGCCGAGCAGCACCGGCGGAGAGGAACGGCGCCCCGCGGTGACACGACAGCCGCCGCGAAGCCACGCCCACAGCCCACCGCCCACCGCCCACTACCACGTCGCCACGCTGCCTTTGAGGCCCGTCACCGCGAACACCGTCGCCACCACCTTTGTCACATCAACACTCACCACCACATTATTCGCCTCCACCCCCATCACCACCTCTATTACCACCTCATCACCACCTCTATTACCACCAGCATCACCAACTCTATTACCACCAGCATCACCACCTCTATTACCACCAGCATCACCACCTCTATTACCACCAGCATCACCACTATCGTCACGTTCATTAGCACTTCTACCACTACCTTTAACAACTCTAATGTCATCATCAATACTCTAATGTCATCATCAACCACAAAAATCTGCAAAACCTCACCTCCATCAAAACCAACATCATCGTCACAACTATTATCAACCCACTACCATCACCGGCAATGAAGCTGAAAAAATCATAACCAACTCCATACGTCCCCTCAACCAGAACTAGCTGTATCATCATCATCATTCTTCACAAATACTAACACACGTTAGAAAAATTCTAGTTGGAGACCAAATGAATTTGATTTAAAATAATGCCACTGTAGTGTCCTTTCATTAATTTATTTAGATAACCATCACATTACAGAATTTTTAGTTTTATTTAACAATAGTCTTATAATTTGTAAATTTTTTTACACAACAGGGGTAAAAAGGAAATTTTAATATTTTTTAGAATTATAACACAATGCAACAATAGAAATGATATAGCATCCAACTATTTTACAATGGTATTGAAAACGTCTTCTCTAATTTGAATTTTATACAGTACTTTAAGACAAATTCACGAAGTTCAAAGCATCGGATCACTCCTGACTGTTCTTAGCTTAAATGCTGGTACAAGTTAAATGAGAAGAAGCAGAAAATGAGTAGACTCTAGAATATCGTTGTTAATAACAGACAACGTTCAATCTGTCAGATTGGCGAGATTTAAATTTTGGTACCATGATTCAGAATTATTTGCTCTTTAGTTTGATAAGAAAATTTCCAAAGAAAACTTGAAATTGTGGTCTAAGAATTGGAAAATAGAAAAGCGTGTTGTGTAACCTTTATAATTCATTGATAATGTCTGGTATGTGGTAGTTTTGGTTAACATTGGAGGTTTTCGAAGGGTGCTTCCAGAAAAATAGTTTAATAAATAAATATTTAATTAGATGAAAGTGTAGAATACCTAAACTTAGCCAACTGTTCGTTATTAACACCAAAAATCCTTCCACCTGCAATTTTGTTTTGTTTTAAAAAGGAGGTTGTCTAATCAACAACGATATTACTACTGCCCCTACCACTCTACTCGGAATTAATCAATGCCATTCATGATAACACGCAGTCCCCCGTACCTTCCCCACCGCCAACGTTGTCATCGCTCGTCGACGCCAACCGAGCGGCGCCGCCGCGGCCTCAGCGCCTCCAGAAAAGCGCGGGCCGGAGGGAAAAGGCGCGAGGAGAAAAAAGAGAAACTCGGGCGGGGGCTGTTCTCCGCGAGACACTTATCGCTAAATGGGACTTGCGGTCGAGTTTAGCCGGCGACAGCTGTGACGGGCTGCACCGGGGGAAAATTACGGTCCAGCGGCGGTTGTGAAGGTGGAGATGGAGGTGGAGGCGCGGATGGGTCGGAGGTGACGGTGGAAGAGGCGAAGACGGAGATGGACGATGGGATAAAGGCGCAGACTGTTGAAAGCGATGATATGAGAGATGACCGGGAGGGGGGGGCACATTGAGACGGGGACGGGCACGATGATAAAGCGCGGGGCGGTTACTGCACGGGATGATAACAAAGAGAGGAAGAGGAAGAAATGGTATGGAAAGGGAGGGTACAGGAGGATTGAGGAAGGTACCGGAGAGGACGGAAGGAAATCCGGGAGACCCGGACGGAAAGGAGGCTGCAACAGGGCGGGACAGTGACGGAAAAGAAAACGTTATGGAAAAGAAATAGGGATGGGATGATGAAGACTGAACAAAGCAATGGGGCAGTAAAGACAGGAGATGGGACGGACGGAGGCGGGAATGGGGGAAACGAAGTAGCGATGGTGACGGCATGGGGGCACGGTCGGGAGCAGGGCAGGCACCGTGGTCAGGAGCTGGAATGGGAAGCAACGCTGCCCGCAGCAGGGATAGTACAAAGGCGTTGTTGGAGATGGAGGCTGAACTGAAGAGGCAGGCTGCGCTCTGGTGATACCCATGGCGTTGGTAATAGCGATGACTAAGACAGTGACCGGACCGGAAGAGAAGAGGAGGGCGGAGGTGGTGGTGGTGACGCTCCATCAGAAGCACCCGTAATCTTGACGCTGATGAGGTGGTGGCGGAGGTTAGGGTGCAAGCTGAGCCGATGATGATGTGAGCGACAGCAGGGACGGGGCAGCGGGGTTGGTGTTGCTGCACGTGTTGGCGGTGGCGGCGTGGAGGCGGCGTGGAGGCGGCGTGGGGGGCGGCGTGGGGCGGACGTGGGGGCGGCGTGGGGGGGCGTGGGGCGGCGTGGGGGCGAGCGTGGGTGGCGGCGTGGGAGGCGGCGTGGGAAGGTCGGCGTGGGGGGCGGCGCTGGTAGGGCGGCGTGGATGGGCCGGCGTGGAGGGGCGGCGTGGGTCGGCGGACGTGGGGGCGTTTGCGGTAGCGCTGCGGGGTTTGGTGGTGATGGCCCGCCTTGGTGGTCTGGGCGAAGGCCCTGCAGGGCTTTCCTTTCTTTCTGCGAGACGGCCGCGTCATAGGCTCCGTTTTTGTGTCGGGCGCGGGGCCGGGGGCGGGGGGCGGTGGCGGGGGCGGGCGCTTTCTTGCGGGCGGTAGTCAAGGGCGCGGCGACCGCTCGACGCGTCGTGAGTTGCCGCCTGCTGGGAGAGGCGTTGGCTTCAAGTGGGGAAAGGGGAATGGGGTCTCATCCACAAGGCAACCTCGAGTATCCCGATGCTTACGAAAAATTATCATTAATAGAAACGTTTAAAAATACAACAGTTCCACATTTTTTTACGTAAATAAACTAGAAAATAAATCCTCGGTGTACGAATGAAGAGCGCCTTGCTTCATGTCAACGTCTCATTCCAGAGTTTGAGATTAGGTCAAACACTCATTCGTACCCACATGTACTCGTATTTTATTTCTGAGAATTAATTCACCGACACTTGCTCGTGTGAACTCTTGTAATATAAGAAAGAATGGAGCAAATTTCTTATTCAAACACGTTATGTTGAGTATTAGTTTATGACAAACCGTGGGTCTATCCGCCGTCTGTCCATCAGTCTGTCTGTTATCTTTCTGTGAAAAACGCTAGCGGCTAAACAGTAAACAGTATGTGAAAAAATACATTAGCGTCGATATATACAAGCTGGGAAAAGGGTGGGTTATTACCAAAAAGCTAGCCTAGGCTGAAGAAATTAGAAAACTAACTAGTATGAGAAAGTCGATGTCATCCTGTAGCACCACTATTAAATATTAGTTATAAAAAATAATAAGTCCATCACTGGATTGCGTATGCCCCTCATATTGACACAGATCCGGCAGCTATATCGAAATTCGTTGATCAAATCTAAGGTTTCGATCCCCCCTTAGATTCTAGTGTGTAATCTATGTGGCGTGGCGTGGTCGGATATCACATCACCATACAAACCATATGCTCACAATTATTTATCATTCATCACTACTCAACCCTCGTGACACCTACCATCGAACAGCAGATAAAAGTCTAAAATAGCATATAGAATATATCAGAATTAATATCATAAACCTCCTGGTTTCCGTTAGTCACAAGGTGAATGCGGGTGGTTCCAAAATCTCACGAACACCTCTCTCTTCCCACTACCCCACCTAACACCACCTAGTCCTTTCACCCCTCATCACCACCCTATATTGTTATTATTATTGTTATTATTAAATATAAAAATAATAATATTAACAATAATAACAGTAATAATAGTAATAAACCTTCTGGATTTGTATAGGGATACAAAATGATAAACTATTTGCAATTAACATGCGGTGAAAAATTCCACATAACAAAGTTACACATGGATTTACCTTTGATTGTTAGGCGATCCCCAGGAAGGTCGCGCATTTAGAGAGATTGCGTATGCTCGCCGGATCTCGACGCAAGCAGAGCTGTCTAAACAATCGGTGGAAAATGTCATACGTGTACCTGCGAGATACGAAATTTCCAACTACACGTTCATTGACAAACAGTGATCTTTTCGTTTTATAGAAAGCTCTAGAAATTCATCACAATTATTCTGAGACATCCTATACATCTCTCCTTGGGGCACGCGGCGCAGTTGCAATTTGTGCGTTGCGTTATGTCATTACTGTATGGTTTCGGAATACGCTTACGAGTTAAAAGAGTTATTGGCAGATTATGGTGAACTAGAAAATAGGATTGCAATCAATGTGACTTCATCCAGCAGACTCAATTACTCGGATTTTGGCTGAAACTGACAATCCAATTGCGTGGGACACACTTGAACAAACGAAATTATTCTCGCACTGATCACAGATGTCCATTCACGTAAATTACTAATTTAATCGCGATGACTTTAACGGACATAATGACATGAACATATTGATCAGAAAAAATATAGCGGATATAATATTATGGTGAAAACGTTATTATAATATTTGCACTTTATTGTTCCTGGTTGTACACATTGTACTTTACATTTATAATAAAATTAACAGGTGTCAATTAGTGTTGGAAGGATGAGTTTACTTGAAACTTGTTAGTGCGAGAAAATTCCGTTAAATTGTATTGTTATATGTCACAATACAAAAATAACCACATGGTAACAAGATTATTGATCAATTAGCATTTTCTCATCACAACTGAAAAATGTGCATTTGTGCCATAAAAATGTCATCGATGTAAATGTTCGAACGTTTAAGTAAAAAAGTAGAAACTGGAAATTATTTTAAAACTGAACATTGATTCATTAGTAATTCAATTTAATGTTCATATCCACTAAAAATAACATCCTAATTACGTGTGTCATTCAGAGATTATATGAACAATAACTGCATAAAAACACATGTTTACGGTAAAACTTTGTTTACAACTATCTTAAAAAGTACGAATGAGAGGATTTAAATATTCCTCTCGAAATAAAACAAACATTAATTTCGAACTATTTTTGATTTTAAAAAAGAAATTTTGAATGAAGACGAACTATTTTGAATTATATTTTTTTATGGATGTGATAAAATGAAGTTTTAAATGAATGAAATATTGTCACAACGTGATGTCACCTATATCACCAGTACAAGTAACTTCTTACACAAACTTTTTTGTGAAGTAGGTGAACAATTTTCTATTTCTATTGTACTTGTACACTTCATTCATTTTAAAATTTATTTCTCTCATGATTTTGAAAGTACAAAATCTAACTCAATTAATTCTTTGTAAGAGTATTACTTTCAAATATCCTATCACATCGTAACGAATGTACTCAACGTACTACCAGCACATCGTATCGATATATCTTTGATATCTCGTGTATCGCAAGCTTTGCGTTACCTTGGACCCATAAACCAATCTGGTGAACGCTATACACGCAGCAAAGTTTGTTTATACAGAAACTGTTACGATTAAATGAACAAAATAAATGAAGATATTTCACGATAGCATATCTTGAAATATTATTATTTTAAGCACACACAACACGATACGCAACATTTATGCATTATCGACGTTAATAAAAATGCGATTCACTAATTTCACTTTGCATTTAACATCCCCTTTATAATTATGAAACAACAAAAGGGACTAGTACAAACAGAAAATGACGAGCTACCTCCACATATTAAATCCCATACGCTTACTACTAGTTTGCTAATTCAATACCTACCGCACCGCTCATTCAACTCTTTGAGGTCCGTCGCGCTGTGCTGTGCGCGCCGCGCTTGCACGTAGCGCCATCCACTCGCAAGCCCAAATCGCTTGAAGAGGGCGCTGCGACGCGCGGCGCGAAAGAGAACAGTCGCGCCATGAAAAGGGATCGCGCCGAAGTGCATTCTCTTTGTGCGGTGCGGTCCGCTCGCTGCGCGCGCTCTAGCGGCCAGCCGCCTCGTCAAAGCGCGGGCCAGCGCCGCGGCGCCGCTGGCCAATGGCGCGGAACACGCGCGGCTACGCACGCGTTGGATAAACGAAGTGCCAAACGCTCGCCGATGTGGCGGCGCTGCGGACCAGAGGTGGCAACACTTGCGCTCGGTTGGAAGCCCGACCGCCGGTTAACGTTTGATAGGGCTCGCCTCTGTGTATAGCCGCCAAGTCACATAAAAGAAGTGGCACCAAACGTGCAAATGGACGATTTTGAATTCACTCTAGAATTAAAGAGAGTACTTCTTATTTACAATATAGAATTCGTAAAATTAGTTGAACAAATGGAAAATAATCAAGCAACATACAACACACTATATTTTATTAACACATTATTCAAGAGATTATTATTATAGAATTATTATAACGATAACTACATTATAATTCTAGTTTTTGAGTTGTACTGAAAAATATTTCATTTTACTTCTACATCGTATCACCTTTTGCTGTGAGATAGAATGGAGAAGATATTTAAAAATTATCGATAAAAACACGAGAGCGAATTCTTGATAGAAAATTACCCACTCTGGAGGCTTGCGTTTTCAAGCCTGCATTCAGGACTACTTAATCTTTGCTTGTTGCTGACCAGCGTTTTCTTTTTCAAAGACAATTGGTCAGACAATGTTCTCACTGTTAATGGAGGGAGAAAGAGGGGGGAGAGAGGAGAGATATTGAAAGAGAAAGAGATGGGCGAGAAAAAAAACAGACAATATGTAATAAATGAGAAATCTAAAGAAATGAAAGAGGACATGATGGAAAGAAGATGATCGTAAGGGAAAAAATGGAAAATGGAAGATGTAAAAATAGAAGAACTACATCAGTTAAGAAATAAAGAGGACGTGAATTGAATAGATATCAATGAAAAGAGAGAAAAAAATCAATATGGTGGAGTAAAGAAAGAGGAAAGAGAGAGAAGAGATAAAGTCAGAGAGAGAGAGAAAGAGAGAGAGAGAGAGAGAGAAAGTCAGAGAGAGAAAGACAGAGAGAGAAAAACAGATAATATGTAATAAATGAGAAATCTAAAGCAATGGAAGAGAACATGATATAAAGAAGATAATCATAAAGGCAAAATGGAGAAAAGGAAGATGTGGAAATAGAAGAACTACATCAGTTTAGAAATAAAGAGGAGGTGATTTGAGTAGACACAAAATAAGTAAATCCATATGGAGGAGTAAAGGAGGAGGAAAAAGAGAGGGAGAGGGAGAGAGGGAGAGACAGACAGACAGACAAGGGGCGTGGAGCGAAGCCACATCGGCGGAACCGCGTGGGCGTCGCGGCGCCGCTCTCGTGTGATTCCACTTAA
>BOPP01000198.1:1438281-1451066 GCA_017312745.1 Gryllus bimaculatus
CCTCGGCCTCACCCACTCGCCGCTGCCTTTACCTTCATCACCCCTCCCCCGTTGCGACACCTAACGTCCCCCCCACCATCCGCCCCCGCCGACTCACGCGTTGCGCTACGCACTCGAGAAAGCGCCTTAATTTTCAAGTTTGCGGCAGTTTATCAGCCAGGCCCAAGGCGAGCGGGCGGGGCGGAGGCGCGGTAAGGCGCAGGTTTGGCACGGGGAGCAAGGCGAGTCTCCGGAAACAGCTGACCGGCGCTTTAGTTGGCGACGGTGCCGCTTCGCCGCGCGCGTGACGCGGCGTAACTCACGCGCCTTCTCGGCCGTCGCGAGACGCTGCAGTTCCTGCTCCCCCCTCCTCCCCGCCGCCCGAGGTGCAGCTTCAGCGCCACGTCGGGCCGCAAATTGGGAACTGCTTTTGCGGAAGTTCGATCTACGTGTTTTTCGTTTCTACACAAGGACAGAATGGATTGACCCTTCTGCATGTTTTACTTCACACTGTCTGCAGCCTGTTGGGTTTTATTATATTATTTCTAATACTTCGTTAGTTCTTTTTTAAATAGGGGAATCCGTGAGCTACATGATAGGTATTTGAAAGCTGAAGCAGGTTTTTCTGACAATTTAAGATCTGAAGTATGAGAGAGTTGAATGAAGCACTTAATCAGTTTCAGATTTTAATACCGAAGCAAATTATTGTTTTTATACTATAGGTGAAGTAACGCGATATGGTCGACATTCTGAAAAAGGTCTACATAATAAAAAAATGCTACATAATATTGTATAATATAAACAATCAAAATACTATATCTTTAATTAGATCACTGGTGAGGTAGATACCTTCTAATATTTATCATACTTAAATATAATACTTTATGTACTTCTTAGAAGAAAAACTTATCACTTAGAACTATAAATTATTTGACGTTTATTAAAATAATTGTATGCAAATTATGGTGCTAATGAAAAATCTGGAAAAAATAAAAATTGGATAATTTATTGCAAACACCATCCCATTGTGCGGTTGAGCGCAAGGACGTAATACCTCCACTGCCCACCCCCACATTGACTCAACCGAACTGATCCCATTACGCCGCATCTCGCCCGCGCCGCCCCCAACGCGCTGTCTGCAGCCGCGCGCCCAAAGGTGCTCCGGCACCCGTGTGAGGCCAGAGCCTGCCACTCCGCTGATTGGTCACCACTGGCGGCGCTTCCTCCCTTTGTGAGCGAGTAATTAATGTAAAACGCCCGCAAGGAGTTAATTGTCGATTAACAAAACTAAGCGGACGGGGCAGCGCAGCCCGGTGACCGGCGCGAAGCCTCGCGCACTATGCAGAGAGGTGCGGCGCGTTAGAAA
Source organism: Gryllus bimaculatus (assembly GCA_017312745.1). NCBI lineage: Eukaryota > Metazoa > Arthropoda > Insecta > Orthoptera > Gryllidae > Gryllus > Gryllus bimaculatus. The sequence goes on from BOPP01000198.1 coordinate 1,439,627, forward strand.
TGTGATTTGTTCGCTTAGTGCAAATGAACTTCCCTTCGGCGTCGCGGGCGCCGCTATTGTAAGCGAGCGACGGCGAACATGTGTAAAGGGGGGCGGCGTGGAGGGGCGGCGTGACGCTGCGCTGGCGTCGGCGGTTCGCGCCCTTCCGACAGAACCATTGTGGTGCACGGCCATTCACAGGGCGTTCGCCGCGGCGGTAGGGACGGCGCGAGGTGGCCAGACGGAGTGGACGAAGATAAGGGAAGGTGGAGGGTGCGAGTGAGAGCCCATGACATCAGTTACCGTAAAAGGTTCTGAACGTATCTAATACACAACGTTTCCAGAAAATAAATAATAAAAAATATTTTAATCTTCAGATTTGTAGCTATCAGTGCATTCGTCATCATTACAAAGTCTAGTGCATGTTAGTGACAGTGGGTATGTGCAAGTGGTGAGAATAGAACTAATAAGAGAAAGGAGTGATGGTGCGAGGTAGGTGGATTGTTTGTTAAGGTACTGCACCGACATTCGCCAGGTATTGTTCGGAGAAACCACGGAAAACTACCGATCAGAGCAGCCGGCCGCTCGAATTCTCCCTCGGACAGGCGGGTAAATTGATCCTAGCTCTCTAGCTAGTGTCGAAAATCTTGCCGCTTTCGGGACCTGCCTTCAGAGGCACTGCAGTGCAAACAGTGGATGCCCTGAGCCACCTCTTTCTTGGTGCGCGAAAGAAGTGAGCCCCGCGCTCACTCCCGAAGTAGGGCGTACGTACTTTTCTGTTGTAAAATTTGGTAACTGTATTTGTGAAACCAATGGTTTAGCCATGTGGTTTGAAATTTAATTCTGCCTTTTATTTTCAATTCCATTTTAGCAAAAATAACGTCCCCAAAGCAAAAATAGGTCAATGGTTGATAGAAAAGAATCTTTTCTCTTTTCCTCTCCGCTCTTACGCTATTACTAACTAACTCTTGCCATTTCTCAGAATCACTTCTCCAAGAAAGCAAACGTACTATATCACCATAAGTCGGCAAATAGAACCAGTAGTACGAGCCCACCGTAACGTCGGCGAACTGTTTTCTGTTTCAGCGAATTTCGGTCCTCCAATATCGTGTTGATGCGACCTTTCAACGACGAGTGGTTTGCGGACAATCGACAGAGTGCGCGCGTGCCGCCGCGCCGCCCGACGCCAACTTAATTACAGTGCCCGACAGCGCAGGGCGCGCCTCTGCGTATTGGCCGAATGAAAGCACACGCACTCGTTTGCCAGCGGGCCCCGCCATGAGGAATCCTCATGGACAGGGAAACGCGCCACACGCTCCGACATACCCGAAACACCGGTGGGAGTCCCAGATACCTGCTTGTATTTTAATTACGAGCTGAATTCCCGGCGTTTTCCACGTAATTATTTATCACATTCATCTATTGGAAGCTCTGCCTGCCTGCCTGGCTTCACCAGGCTACTTTTTCAACCACTCCGTCGATTCGTGCGCTCTGCCTCATTCTTCTTACTCTTCTGGTTTGTTAAGTTGCTGCCCCCATTCTTGCTAGAATGGGTGATGAATTTTCAAACTTTTTTGCCACTCAGTACCAAAATGTCCTCTCCCGCTAGTTATGGCTGAACCAATGGTGTATTTTTCTTCTTCGTATTTTAATTAACTTTCATTAAAAATGTCCCTAGATTTATAGAGTTATAGTGCACCACACCTTAATTTTTTTGCATAAACAGACATCTCTGGCAATATTACAAGCTTGTGAGCATTTTTGGTCAAATTATTCACAATCAAAGGCCACGACATTCATACTTCTTCCGATTCATCGTGACCATCAGAATAAAGTCTACGCCTTGAGGCACAGGTCAAACCAAGGTATAATTTTAGGGTGAAGACTCTCTCCTCCAACTTCCGGCTGTCATGGCTTAATCGCATGTCACTGGGAAAAAGAATTTGCAACAGGCTTGCAGATGCATTTATTTCATTAAGAACAACTCGCGTCTCTATGTCAGTTGCATCAAATTCACAAGCATTCCCTTTTGAAAAGATTTCTTTTCCTACAATAAATGAAAACACGTTTCGTTTCCGCGTTTGAGAGGTTCCGTTTTATGCTGTGCAAAATACCATTTAACTTTAAGGGACGAAGTAATTTTCCGGTTAAGGAAGGTTTCGTGCTTAAACAGGTTCCGGTTTAGATTTATTTCACTGTATTAAAATTCTGAAAAATACTGAACGCGATATATTTCTTCTTTACATAGGCGCCCGCAACCTAAACAAGGGGTACCAACTAAGATTCAGGTCCCCCGTTATCATTGAACTTTATTTTATTTGCATGCGACAATTAACTATTAAATCAAACATATAATATAAAGAGTATTAAATTATAACCTAAGTGATTAGAATTAATAAACACGATTCACAGAGTTGTCAGAACCGGAACCTTTTCCTTGAGTGATAATATTTCCCTGTATCATACCGGGTTTCGGGGATTAACAAATTAATTTACCTTATTTTGAAAAATTATCGCTTTTAATGTTTCTATGCTCAATACAATTTTTAAAATGCTACCTAAGCATAAAATAATAATGGACTCTAATGAACTCAACTTTTTCTACAGCGAAGAAAATAATATAATTTCTTTAAACATCCTCATTTGTTAGGTTAAAAAGGGGGAAAATAAGATTGGAGATACGTACTAAATTAAAATATTTTATCACCCGCGGAAATAGGGCAGCTTTGAAAATATTTAGAGGTGTCATGACCCCCCGGCACCCAATCTGCGCAGGCTTACATTTTATTCCTGCGTCGAAGTTTCTTCAGACCTTGAGGTGATGTTCCAGGTGTACAAATCGAATAACACCATTATTGTTTTCAGGATGTTATATAAATTTGGTTTATTTTCTTGTTTCAATTGAAATTTATTTACTTTTACTAAGTTATTTTGTTTAAGCGACCCCATGAGTGATTCTTAACATTGAGGAAACTGTAAGGTTATCCTCAACCCACAATCCTCAATCCTCAAGTTGCCAACAGGACCGCCAGGTAGAACCTCCGCATACGCGCCTCTCACACGTGCTCCTGCGTCACTACCCAATCGGAAAGGATTGGGAAGGAATTAGGACAGTAGTAGGGTCTCAGACTTTACAAGAGTTGGGCAGATCCATGTGAAACAAATTCTTTTGATGGAACAATGTTTTCAGGAATTGTCCATGACGAGTTGGTCCATAAATAAAAACATTTGGCTTGCCGATGTTTCTGAACTTTATTGTTCTAACACCAGGGCTTGCTGTAGCATTGTGAAATCATTTGTACTTAGATATATACGGTAAGAATCTCAATCCGCCATCACGGTTTTGACACTACCTAACTTTGTATTATAGCAAGCTCTGAAAAAGAACAATAGTGGTCAGACATACCGAAAGTGAAGGAATGTCAATTATTTTATTTATGAACAAACTCTTCTTGAACACTGTCACATTAATTATCACTTTGTGGTCGTGCATTCTCTAATACTATTTTTGTCGGATTACTTGATCAATAGTTCTACACGACATCACCTCATCACTCCGCCTTCTCGACGGCGTCATACGAAGGTCTCAAGCAAGTTGATTATAGTATTAGATCGCTTCGTATCAATGCATATTTTAAGTAATTATGTTGTTGACGAAAAGACTCAAACAACTCTATGAATCGCTATAGACCATTTCTGCTGCTTTTAAGACATACTTTCAACATTTATTGAAAGTGATTATTATTTACTCAACACATAACTGTTTAGTCAGTCCACTCCCGCTTCCTTCAAAGCGTAGCGTCAATTAGCTTATATCACGTAGTTCCTTCTGCAAACGTTTGGAAGTAACACTGTGACAAAGATCCTTTCACAGGTATAAAGTATCACTACTACCCTTATTAACATATTTGACGGTGTTTTGAAAACTATGTTAGAACGTGCTGTACTCATAAATTGCGTTAGCTTAAACGATAATATCTTCCCCATTGAATCGATTCCACACACCTCGTCCATCATGATTTTAAAAACTAAATTACCGGTCGAACGGTGCACAGTTCGTCTCCATCCTGTTCCCTTCCTTCACATTCTCTTCCCCGAGCCCCACAGACAGAGTACACGTCCCAGGTGCCTCCCACACATGTCGAATAACACCACATCCGCTGATCAATTGCCCTGCACGCCCCGCGCTCCGCGTCCCGCGCCCCGCGCACGCCACGCGCGGCCGCAGCCGTCGGCGACACGAGGAACAGCAACAGCGGCAGCGACGATGGCGGAAGCGGAGGCGGCGGGAGGGTTCGCGCGATATACGAGGACGCGCGCCGGCCGCAGAGCTCGAACCCGCAACCCGCGGCGCGGGGTGACAGAGGGCGGCCATAACGCGGTCGCAAACGAGGTGGCGGCGCGGGCGGCGGCGCGGCGGCGGAGGCGGCGAGCAAGCCCCTGGCGCGGTGCCGCGACCGCAGCGCCCCCGCGGTCGCAGCGACCGCGCCGGGGACGACATGGGGCAGGGGTGGGGGAGGGGGGTCGCACCTGCCGCGCGAGCGATGTCGCCTCCCGAGGCGCCGTCTTCGCCACGTGGCAGCGCGCTGCCGGGCAATGTGCTCGTCTGTTTGCGGGAGGTCATCTCTTGCCGTGGAGTTAGTGGAGGGCTCAGCGGGTGCGTGGAAGCAGTTCACGGGATTCTCGTGATTACCGGGCTTTCCAACGTTCCACTCTTTCACCACCTCTTTCACCATTGCGTCACATTAACTTTCAACTCGGACACCATGGAAGGTCCTACAGCTCTGGTACTGAATTTGTAATAAAGTTATAGTTTCAGAAGCCACAAAATGCGTATTCTTGTTGAATTATGATCTCAATTCGTTTTATGAATCAATAAATGTCAGAAAATCATTTTAACATTTTTGTTCATCATACGTATAAAATTGAAATTACGGTTAAAAAGGCTGCATTTTAAAAGTACATGCAATCTGTCAAACGATATCTAGTAATATTATATATGTAACAATGCGGAATAAATCGGTGAAAATTGGTCACAAAGACGAAAAATAAGAGTAAAATTAAATGGCTGGGTGACACTTTCCAAAACTGTAGTTTCTAAGTATAATGTTGTACGAACTGAGAATAAACTGAAGTAAGAAACAAAGTATTTTTGGAGCAGGAAAAATAGGGAAGATATGATGCTGGAAGTATGGCATGATCGAACAAAAATTCATATAAAACACGTTTTTGAAGAAGAATAAGACATGTAGATAAATAAAAAATACTTCGAAGAACACGCTGATCAAGTGAGCATGCAAATGAGAAACACTAGCTTTAGGAGCAGGACACGATGGAATGTGGAGCTGAAGCTACTGAGAGGTGACGTAAATAATGAGCACATTAACCAATACGGAACGAATCCCAAATTTAACGCAGCTACAGCATGGTGATATTTTGTATCAAACATTCTAAAAATAAATAACATTTTGGATGGAATATTTACCATGTTAATGCCAGTTTGCACCACAGATATCTGAAAGTTTAGATGATAAACACATTGATTGCTAGAATACGAAACTGACAAGAGATTCCTTGAATGTTTCACGTAACAATTTGATGATATGTTAAAAAATGGATAAATATATTTTGACATAAATAATGAGAAAGTAAATGAAAAGGGAGCGAAAACAATGCGAAACAGAACAATTTGTAAATTTGATTTGCATTCAAAATAGATGAATGGAAGTGTGAAAGAAAAATTCAGCAATTTTCAGTACTAGAACTAAGAGGCTGAAGCCGATAAATTTGATCATCCAAAACGTGAATAATTAAGACAAGATGAAACAAAAATATTCAGTAGAATTGCAATCACTGATCTAATGTGTCTTCTATCCATTTTACACACTTTGCTCACCGTAAATCCAACTCGTATCGAATGTGAATGGTATTGAAAAAGTTTGCAGATCAGAAGATAATTGTAATAGTGAATTGAAAAGCAAAGTATTTATTTGAGGAAAGTACGCGTGAGTAATAAGTAAGATATTGGAAAGAGAAAGGAAAAATCACGAGAGGACTGCATCATGAAAATATGAATTTCTCCGGAAAAAATGTTACACGTGTCTAGAACGAGCGTAGATGAAAAATGCTGCAGTTTTTTTAACAAGCAAAAATTGAAACGCGTTGTGTATTTGTTGACGGGGAAAGAAAAAGTGAACAAACAGCAAGAAAATGAAGATAGACGGGAAAGCAAGGGGAGAAGAACTACTTCGCGAAAACCCGATTTGCCCACCGCAAATTTCACCCCGGATCGAGCGTGAGTGCACACGAAAAAGCGTGCAGTTTCCGCGGCTACGAGGCGTGGGCGTCGGCGTGGGCGTCGGGCGTGGGCGCGGCGTGGGCGGGCGCGTGGGCGGCGGCGTGGAGCGGGCCCACGTGGGCGGCGGCTGGCGGCCAACAGTGGCGGGCCGGCGTGGGCGTGCTCGGCCCCGTGGGCGGTCGCTGTGAGGGCATGGCGCCATCGTGTCCGGGCGGCCGAGCCGTGGCGGCGGCCGCTTCACCGTGGGACGTCGGCCGTGGGCGGTGGGCTGTGATGGATGTGGCGGCTGGGATCCGGCGCGTGTGGCGGTCGTAGGTGCGTCTAGGGCGGCGGCGTGGCAAGCGCGGAAGAGCCGGCCCTTCCGGTGATCCGGCAGGGCGAGCGGGCGCGCGGCGCTCGGCGATTTACGGCCTGCTCGGGTTGAGATTTGGCCGCAGCGTCTGGTCGAGCGCCCGCCGCGCCGAGCGCCGAAACGACTCCGGGGTGACGTGTTGCCGCACGGCAACACCGCCGCCCATCCATCGCGGGCCCTCCGCCGCCCTCCAAAACGCCGCAAAAAAATCTCTCGTTTTTAGCGGCCGCGTAATTGTTGGACTTGGTGAGGAAAGTTCACATCCATCTCAATATAAGTGTCAATAGAAATATTTTCGGACATGGCTGCGACGAAAGTATTAATTCAATCTAATATGCTTGTTAAATGCAAAACTACACATCGGAATTAAATGTGTATTATCAAATTTACTCCTATTAGCCAAGCTGACAGACATTTAGGACGGCGGCTCTTAACAAGGAAAGAGAGATTGATCTTTCGTTTTTTATTGTCCCAATACCACCAAAGCCTGAAAACTATATAATAGCTTGTAACTACATTTGCGAAACTCTTAATTTTGTGCATGCCATAGATCACCGTTCTCTACAATGTTTAATTTACCAATGTTTAGGAGTAGCAATTAATTAAATACGACAAAGTTATATGAAAAAATAAATAATGCTTGACCGGGAAAACAATGGTTAGATCTATTCTCATTTGTCTGCAGTACTCATAAACAGTTTCAGTGCAAGTTTTGAATATCAATAAAAAATAGATAATCTTGAAGCCACCTTACCCGACGAATTACTGGTAAGCCTTTCCACTTGAAGAATCCAAATTGCTCTAAATTTGTATATGTTTCTGTTCTTAATCGGGTATGTTGAGGTTCATTAAAGAATCCCTTTACCGTTTTCAATTTTTACTACCGTATTATTGAATGTTGAATGTTTTTCAGTACTTTTTAATTTTAATCTAACTCAAATTTGTTTGTTGAAACTTTTTTGAGTATTTTTGAAATATTTTAATCGTTGTTGAAATTTTAAAGTAGTAAAAGTAATGCCAAACAAGGAAAAGACTGAGATATTTAGTGAAATTCCCGTTAACCACGAACAGAACGAAAAGTAATGTGATCTTCATTATGTTTTTGAATAGTGTTTCCACGTAATTCAATTTCTATTATTCATTTAGTCGATAACTATATTTTAACTGTACTTGCCAAATTCAAGAGAATATATTTTGTAATAAAACAATTATTATTTGTATGCGCAATGCTCGCGAAATCAGTTTCCTGTTTCTGAGTGATAGGCAAGAGTAGTCGAACATTATCAATAACAACATCGCTAAGGCAGCTCCAGATCATTAAAAGCTTCCCTGTAAGCTAAGGTATGCACCACAAACACATGCTCCAAAAGCGCAAGAAGAAAATCCGATGCTACCGCAACAAACACAACGGCCTCGCAATCTTCCAAAGGAGAAGTTTCCTTTTTCTATTCACGGAATGAATACAACACCAAAAAAACGCTCCGCAACGCAAAGCGGGCAGGAAAAACATGCGTAAACATTCGGAAATTTTCTCGCTCCCACCCTTCCCCGCCCGCTCCAAACCCAACCAGCTTCTGCGCCCGCCCCGCCCCAGCCCACCCCGCCCCCCCACCCCCCCCCCCACCCCCCCCCACCACCCCCCCCCCCCCCACCCCCACCACCTCCGCGCCCCCCAACCCCATGGGGGCGGGCGTGGCGACCGCAGCAGAGTCGGAGGCAGGACGCAACGGCCGGGCGGGCGAAGGCCCATCGGGTCCCCGCAACATCCCAGTGAACCCGAGCCGCCGCCGCGCGCCCCGCCGCCGCCGCTCGGACCCCTCCGGCGCCTGCGGACTCGCCGTCCGCTTCGCCTCGTCCCGTCCCGCCCCGTCCCGTGCTGCCCCGCCCCCGTAACAAAGCCCCGCAGGTGTATTCAAGCGCTGAGCCGCGGGCGACTTCATGGAGCCGCAGGGCGCGCCCGGTTTACATCTCACTCGGCGGCGACGGGAACAGCGACGCTGGCGCCGCGCGTGGCCGGCGGCGCCACTACCTTATCGCAAGGGCCGTCAAGCTGACACACGGGTGGCACGTGCGGCTCTGGTCTGGACGCAGGGACTTGTTTAACAGTTGAGAGAGACCCCTTCGGCGGGATTTTTGCATGTTAACATTTTTATTTCTTTTCATAATAATCATGGATTTTTAACAACACAGTTCAGCCAGCCTCGAATGTAGAATGTTTATGAGAAGTATTGATAGAAATCCTTTATAAACATTTTTGTTTCGTTACAAAACTAGGTTTAAAAAACGACAATGCGATAAATCATCACAAGTCATTTGAAAGCGAAAAAGTAGTATAGTGTAGTAATATACAATCTCTCAGCCGCGTAGGTCCTTTATGATTCCCTAAAACCCGATTTTCTAGAACTCTTTATAATTTTCTATTAAGTTTCGCCTAAAGTATTTCCAATGGATTTTTATTGTCGAAAGTAATCGTATAAACTTGATAAAAACTGATATTCTGAAAGTTCCTTAACCCCTCGAAGAAAACCTGTCTTAGGTAGTGCACCCTTCAAAAAGGCACAATCGCTGATTTTTTCATGAGTTTCCAGACGTGTGTTTTTCCACAACTCTAATCCGTTAATCATTTTGTAAAATGTAAAATTTAAGGTTAATATAGAACAAAAATAAACATCAAAACCTTTCCAAATACATTGTATTGGTTGTACCATTTTTCAACATTTCAAAATATTAAAAATTCGGAATTGAATTTTTTGCCTCGTTTACATGGTTAGGGTGGGCGAGGGCGGCAGGTTCACTGCCTTATCGCAGGGGCTGCCACACAGGACCTGCAGTGCCTGAAGTTGTCCCCTCGGAACACATTCATTTGAACACCACGAAAACACATGAACCATAACTTCTTCCAACAAGTCCACTGATATTTTATTTTATATAGCCATTCTCAGAATAAAAAATTAAGTTAAAATTTTAAAACATTAAACTAATTTTGAACATTTGTTAAGAATGTTTTTGCTCTATTATCGTACATTCAATTTTTGTGATATTGTATCATACACACTTATTTAGGAAGACAGAAATTATTTCCTAGTTTTTGAAAATAAACCTTTTATCTGTCCCGTCAACCCATTCAAACTTGCAAAAAGAATGAATCAAGGTATTTTTAGTAGGATCACGTAAAATCTTCAATTCAATACAAAAAATAAATAATTCATAATTTATAATTTCATAAATATTTAATACTATTTTATATTTTTCAAGAAGATTCAAGTGAGTTGATAATAAAATCCTTCATGCCCAAACACATTGCCCAAACTTTTGTTATTCAAGTGCAAATAAAATTTTGTTCTAAACAAGTTACCGCACACTATTTATTTACAAAGTTTGTTCCGCCTGCTGTTTATATCCAAACATTTTATATGGCATTTACGCGGAAGGCGTTGGCGACCCCTGCTTTATCTGACTCGCGGGGGCGATGCGAGAAGCAGCGGTGGTGGCGGCGGCGCCGCGGGCGAGGCGGGAGTGAAAGAGGCGGGGAGGAAAGAGTGGGAGCAGTGGAGCGGGCAAAAGAGTGTTAGTCAAGCGGGAAATGGTTAGACTAGGCAGTACACGGGTAGACGAGAAAACTAGTGCAGAGAGAAAGTTGTAGAAGATATAGGAGAAAATTGATGGAAACTTCGTAGGATCTTTCTTCTACCGTCGATTTGCTCGGTTGTTGGGGACAAAATTTCGTTCGGATGATTTTTCAGCTGTTTTTGACTGAAGAAACAATGTTTTCCAAAATTTGAGTTCATAAAAGCTTGCAGTGAGGAGGTGGAGAGCCTCTTTAAGTGGTGAGTAGAGAAATAATATTTCGCCTTATTAAGTACTGTAATTACGAAATGTGAATTACGATTTACATAAAATTTTGGTTTACCGGTTGGGCTATCATTTAATGTCACGCAAAATACTAAACCAAATGCTATGTGATCGAAAGTATCCCAACACGTGGCTGAAAATGACTTTCCATCTGATGCTAGAAGTCAATAGGGTGTTGACCGACTCTTAGCCTTGATAGCATCTTCCACTCCCGCACGCATACTTTCATTCAGGGTTTGGAAGGTTTCTTGGGAAATGCCAGCCCATTCTTCACAGAGTGCTGCACTAAGGAGAAGTATCGATGTAAGCCGGTGAGTCCTGGCACGAAGTCGGAGTTCCGAAACATCCCAAAGGTGTTCGATAGGTTTAAAGTCAGGACTCTGCAGGCCAGTCCATTACAGATTTTCCATTCCATTACGATTTTTATTTCGATGGAATTGATACCATTCACAAACTGACGCCAATACGAAAGTTATAGATGAATTTGGTCAAACTCTGAGAAAAATTAAGACTGGAAAGAGTGACTCGATAATCGTGAAAAGATATCAGGAGACAAAGCAGACAGTAAAAAGACTATCTCTACAACGGCGGACTGCAGCTGCGAGGAAGCTGCCAAGAGGGTTGCGAAAAGAGCATTTGAGAGGGGAGGCGTTATGGAATTGATACCATCACAGGAGGATACGTAGTGCGAGAGGAAGCATTGGAACATGTTTGTGCAATCCAGGGTATTGATAGGTCTCCCACAAACATTAAGAGTGGCAGCAGTGTCCCTGTAATTATGAATGGATGTGTAGGAATCATAGGAGACAAACACGAGACGGTCTACAACGGCCGACTGCAGAGCCCGTCGAGGTCGCGGGTTGCGAAAAGAGCATTTGGAGCAGGGTTGGGGGGCGGGGATGCCCCGGCGGGGGCCCAGAAGCAGCCAGAGCGAGACGGCGCCAGCGCGTGGTGGGGAC
>BOPP01000198.1:1451075-1529776 GCA_017312745.1 Gryllus bimaculatus
GGCGGCGGGGGTGGCCTCGCACCCCGCGACCAACTTTATTGCTTTTCGGCGGCGGAGCACAGTGGTCTGGGAACCTCACCAAGTGCAAAGTAGGACAGCCGAGTTCATATCGTGTAACAATCTAATATAAAAAACCAATGTTTGTTTGTTTATTCGTATTTTATGCTCTGCCGTACAGTTCATCCGATTACAATAAGTCCGCGTCAACTTATTTATTACACCCACACAGTATATATGAAAATATTACAATGGTAATGCGCATGCGTCTCTCGTACATAGACGCCAAATGGAGGCGTTGGTAATTATGATTTACGAGTTTATTTATGACGACTTAAGCGCCCCTGATCAGAAGCACTACGCAACCCGCCGAACGTTAAAGTATTAAGCGCGTTTTCGCTGCATATTCTACTCCTGCGATTCTGAAATCTCGGTTATTTCGGACAAGTAAATCAAATTTCCCCAAGACGGTCATAAAGGTTGTCTGCTCAAACTTGAGGGATAACGTTTTAAAAATACGATACTTGATAATCTTGACCAACGCATTTCATCTATCAAAGTTTTTGCAGAGCGTACAGTAAAACATGATTAACAATCTCATGGTCAGTGACGCGTGAAGTATAATTCATTGTAATAGGGAAGCGTTGCGTTAGGTCCACTAGTCTTTAATAATAATTCCAATATCCTAATGTATTTAAATCTCATAATATTTGTACATAAAAAACGTTATACAATAACATTTTCTAAATATTGGTCTTCCATAACAAATTCTAGTTATGAGCTTGAAACGTATCAGACGATTACCCTTGATGATTTCTCAACTAATTTCTAATTAATAAATAATCTCATTCCAGAGCTCCAAGATGTCCAGTGCTCGAAATCCAGAGATCCAAATCCGTAGAACCTAATTGAACGATACGAATCCGTATACTTCAATCCGTAGGTCCAAATACAGATCCCCAATTTCAAACCCATTTGATTCCCCGTAACCACAGTTTCTTTGACATTCTGAACACAAAAATGCGTTAAGAAACGTCTCTGCAAGAATCGACTCAATTTTTCGCAGCAAAATGAGATTTGAAACACTTGTTGATCGCAACGTGTAACACATACAAACCGTCTTTATTGACCGTTCATCTGACTTGCAAGAAATCCTCGAATCTTTAATTCGCGTAGGCTCTCCGCGCCGCCGGCCACTGTGCCCCGCGAGCTGTTTAGTGAGGGCGGCGTCGTGGGCGGCGGGGAGGCGCAGCAGCGCCGCGAGGCGACCCCGCGTACATTACCGTCGCCCGCGGCGGCGTCCGCTTATCACGGCGCGGGGCGTGGAGAGCGCGTGGGGGGGGCGGTGCCGGGCGAGGAGCATTCACAGCCCCCGCCGCCGGGCGCGCAGATAAGAATCGCAGTGATAAATAATTATACGCACAATGGCTCCACGAGGGCGCTGAGTCGGCAGGATTCGCAAGCGAAGGGAGGGGGGGGGAGGAGAGGGGAAAGAATGAGAAAGGGGCGCGGAAGGGGAGGGGAGGGGAGGGAGGGGAGCGAAGAGGAGGGGAGAATGGAGAGGTCACGTGCCGTTGGAGGCTGCAGTGGAAAAAGCAAGGGAAGAGTGTGGTAGTGATGATTTTCAAAATGCCTGCCAGTTGAACTGTTGTATCAACTAAGTCCATTCCCACACACACGTTTGCAACATACTGACGAAGCTTGAACGTAGGGCGAGAAGATCAAGCTCTCATAGGAAAAGCAACATTTGCGTGAATCAAAACACGGTTAAATTGTCGGCTGAATAAACCAATAGAGGAAAGAACCATAACAGATTTAGTATCGTTTATCTATGTAAGCTTGCGGTAAAGCAAGAGAAAATATGATGAAACTCTCCTCAAATTGAGAATATATTGAGAATATAATATAAATATAATATAAATTAGAACTTTGATAGTATGCATGTTCTCATTTTGAAACCGCTCGTATTGAAATGCGGCTGCAATGTGAAGGATCTATCACTGTAACGTCGTGGTCTCGTGTCCCGTATAATAATTAACCTTTAGGCCTGTTTCTGAACACGAAATGATTGCAGAATTGTGTTGCAGTTGTGCAGCACCCGTAGGGCTGTACTTCGAAGCCCACAACAGCGGCGAAGGTGCTCAGGAGACTCAAATATTAACGTGTGAATTCATTACCGACGGACTTATCGGTTTTGACAGTTTTCTTAGCAACTGACAATAACGAACAACTATCATATCTTGTTATCTTCGGTCACTAAATTTATCCGGTAATCCTTCGAGAAAATGGCGGTTTCGGCGCTCTGTTCTGAATCTAGGCGTCGAGTTATTTACCAGAGATGACTAATTAGTAAAAGCGAAATTACTTCATGTAAAACACAAAAGTAATATAAAATAGGAGTACGAGTAACAGAAATAGTCAAATAAATGTGTGAAATATAATTAAACTGATGAAATGTAATTGAAATGATATTTATTTTTATGGTAACAGACACGAGCCAAAAATTTGCGTTACGAAAACAAAATGAGGAGCAGAGGGCAATGTTTTGATCCCGCCACGTCTGCGGCAGCGACCGAGGCGAGGCCGACATGGAGGCGAAAGTCGCTGGGGGATCAGCGCGTCGGGGTTATTTATCCGGGGCCGTTGTTCGCCTGGCCGGGATTTAGGCCCCCCGCGCCGCACGTAAATGGCACGCGGCAGTGCCCCGCGGCGCTGTGGCCGCCCTGGCATCTGACTCATTTGGTCCGGCGGATTCATACGCCGGCCGCCTCTTTCTCTTGGCTTCCCTCCTCGCCACGCGCTCTCCCTGCGTTGCAGGCCGCTTCTCGCTCCGGAGTGGCACACTTTCCTTCTCGTCCTCGCGCAGCTTCGTGTCTCCGTGTCAAGCCGCGCGTGGCAGTACGTTTGTCTCGGCTTGTCGGCCTCGGTTTGCAAGTATCATATTGATCACGTGTCTTCTGCGAGCAGTATTGTCTAATTTTTGCCTTGCAAAACTCGTTCGCGTGATTCTCTTCTATGTTTGTCAAATTTGATAAATAATCTGCATGCCTTGTCCATGGATGACAGCTCCAAAAACTGATCTAGATTTACTTCAAATCCCGGGAATTATTCTACAATGGTGTTATGCAAGTGTCGAACCAGTATTACCGATAGAGAATCACTGTTCTGGATCTTTCACTTTTGGGCGATTTTCTTTTCAATTTAATAACACAAGAGCAAGTTATGTATGAAAGTATGTTTTGCAGCTGACTTTCCATATTATATTTCTGTTAAGTTACTTTTATTGGACGTCATCTTGCCTCTACAATAGTCTCTACTATTAATTTTTACTTAATATCCTTCTGAGTTATTACAATTTTCCCTTCTGATCTTATTGACTTCTTTGTATTCTCTGTGGTTGTGTTTGGTTTACCGCTTCAGATACTGCAAATCCATCAGTACTTGAACCACTGGTAAACATCACCAAGAGAACTGAAGTCGCCGCCAATGACACCGCCTATCGCTATCGTGTACTGCCATCACCATCGGCACCGCCACCGCCTCGGCCACACTCCCTTCTCATCCAGCAGCCACCTGCTGCCAGTCGGAGCCACCGTAGCCACATCACAGCCTACGTATGTTGCAGCTTACGTCACCACTACAGCTGCCACGCGATGCCCTGGGCCGATATCATCCTCGCTGTCGTTTCACCTCATTTGACACCATCACACACTCTCCGTCCTCATCACCTCCACCAGCCACCATCGCAGCTTATGTCTGTGCAAACCCTAGCGCTTTATCCAACCTCTAGCACCAATAACTCCAGAACCAAACCACCAGTCTTCGCAAAGACACCAACCTCATCGCTTCCAATATCACACTCCTCAACGCACTCAACTACCACCACCCTAGCCATCATTTCGCATGCGCAGCCGCTATCTCCCCCGCCCATGCCGTTGCGTCCGCGGCGGGCGGGCGGCGGTCGCCGCGAGCAGCGCTCATCGCCCGCGGCGGCGTCTGACAGCGCCGTCCTTTCATCTCGGTCGCCGCCGCTGCGCCCTTCCGCGCCTTCTCCCGTGTCCCCGCGCAGCGGCTTCAGGGCAGTGACGCGGCACGCGGATGCGGAGAGGCCCCGTCGAGGATTTTGCGACCCTCGTGCGTTTCATTCTTTATTACAGTCCTCAGACACCCTTACGTGGCTGGGGACATCAATTAGTGGCACTGCAGTGCCTATGACTGGGAGGTTCCATAGATTTGAGTTTCGATGTTGGCAGGATTTTTGACATTAGCTAGACAGCCAGGTCCAGTTTGGAGAAGATTTCTAGCGGTAGTTTTCCGCGTTTTCTCCGATCGACACCAGAACGCCGAAGCAGTACACTTAGTAAACGGCCTTACTTACACACTTACACCTGCATACACTACACTAACACACCTGTCTAGAGCTTAGAGCTTGTTCCGACTGAGGAGCATCTCCACTGGTGGGAGTTGTCTGGTTGAGAAAACTCGGAAAGCCAACTGACAGGTCAGCACCGGATCTCGCCAACCAGCGGGTCAAAAACACTCACTACACTTACGTGAATAAAGACCTTAGGAGTTGATGCCCTCGAAAATACCAATTAATCAATAACCCTCTGCCTCTAGGGTTTTCCACCACTCCCGATATTAGTGGTTGATGATGATATTGGAGAAATGTTAAAATAGGAGGCAATGGAAAAAGGACAGCGTCGACAAAATCTTCTACAAACCCGACATATCCACTTCACATTCCACATGGATCGGTCAGCGTTTGAATCCAGGTCTGAATGGTGAAGGCGAGCGTTGTGACCACTTCGCCAAGGACACCCAATAATAGATCTCAGGGAAAGCATACTTTTTCTCGTGAGTGAGAGGAATTGAGGAAATACAAATATTAACAATAAAGAGTCGTTCTTGGCACTGTTTGTGTGCATACACATGCCACCTTTCAAATTTATTGAGTGAGTTGTTTCGCTACCGACGTGAGATTCTGTGTCCACACTATGTTTCCACCTGAGCTACCCACGTCGGTGTCAGGTCAGGTTTCTTGCACACATCACAGCGCGACGCTGTTGAGGAAATTCTCGTGTACCACAGACTCGGCAACGTGAATGATGGTTTGAAGGAATAGTTATTTATCTTACGAGTACAGAAAGCGAGTCTGTCGTACAAATGAAAGGTTGACATTTAGAGATGACTGCGCGAAAACGCTTTTATAAGAGTTGGGTACCAGAAGCTACTAGCGGTGCAGCAGAACTGGTACCCGATAAATTCATTAGAGGTCAGGAGCAGAGCGTAAGATATAAATATTTAATCTAAAAGCAATGTACTGTAAAATAAATTCTTTTCTGCAATTATTTTTTTTAAATTTCAATCATTATATTAACCTTAAAGAAAGTCATTGATATAAAATTGATCTTATTCCTCTTTCACAAGGATCGGATATGAAGAACGCCCGGCCAACTCAGAGAATTTTACTAGTTTTAGATATGCGAGGCAGCATTTATGTTGATTCATGACGCCCCAGTATTTTTTTTTGTTGCGGTATTGAGTTATTTTAAATGGCTTTGTCTGTTTTTGGATGTGCATATGATAAAGTTTATTTTGCCATACGCATACCGCAAAGTATCACTTTCTAATAAATAAGCAGAGCAGGTAAAAAATATTTAACATCGATGGGCGCTGAAAAATGATCTTTTCTTTCGAGTGCTTGGAATAGAGATGATATTAAGGAGAGGATTTTAATGAAATTGTCATTTCTTTCTTTTCACTTTAGAATAATGCCGTTTAGTATACACGTTAATTTCACGTTATGACAAATGGAAGTGATCACTTTCTATGTCATGTTTTTGCGTTTTCCGTCGATTGGAATAATAGGTGATTTTTATCTTTCTCCCGTCATTTTTAATATTTTTTTCGCTGATTTCATCGATTTTAATATTAATATAATGGTACCTACTCCAGATAATATTTTACAAATGCTTTGGAGAGAATTTACGAGTACCTTAATGGAGCGGGTAGAGCGGGTGCATTGAGAACGGTGGAGCTAAATAAACACATCGACAACATTGGGGAATAAGCCAGTTATTCTAAGAGGCAAAACTCCTCAATTGTTTTTGGCAACACCCATTTATTCGTGTCTCTCCGTTTCCACCTCTTCACACCGTCATCACATCCAGCCCTCCCTTGCCAGCGCCGAAGACTGTTGGCTGCTCTTGTTTAATTCTACTGAGCGCCTCCAAGGACGATGAATATTCACGCGGGATTGTTTAAGAAGTTGCTTGGAAACCTCGCCGAGATATCCGGATGTTTTTCGTTGGCAGTTTCTGTTTTTCTACGCAGGATCAGTTCAAGAGTCTAGTTCGGTTTGCAGTTGACGAAAAAAGCATCTCTCTCATGAACATTTTCTTGATAATTTGTTCCTTGATAATTAGTTAAAGGTTTATAATGCCACTGGCATAATCATTTTGAACACTCACCATATCATTTGATTGTTTGCGGAAAAACTGTTCAGAACTTAATCTAGAGGAATCACAAGTTTAAAAAATCAGAAATATTTTTATCAACTCTACTCTTTTAAGATTTTAGAAGTATAAAACAAATACGAACAATTAATTTCCGTTTTTTTACCTCTGAACGTGATTTTTTATTACGTTTCTAAGCAATGTTACCAATCTCATGAAATTTGTTTGCTTAAAAAACCCACGAATAAACTCATTAGCACAAAACTACTATTTAAATTATTATAATTCTGAATTATAATTCTGACACTGACATTTTCAATAACCAGAGACATACTAGGTAAAACCCTAAACCATATATGTAATACGGAATTATTTTCAGTTATATTGACAGATTTGCAATCTTAGATTGCATATTTCGTGGTATGGATTCCGAAACTGAAATAGATTCATTTTCATAAAATGAAATATTGCTTGCCGTTAAACTAATGTTTCTGCAGAACCAATATTGTTTATGCATAATTGTTCTAAATACTGATTTCAGTGAGAATAGTAACAATTCTGTAATAAAAATATTAATAGCCGTATATCTCATTCAACATATTCCAGGCCACGCCGATATTTGAAGTCCTATTCTAATAATCCCCAGACCGAACTATGCCTTTCACTACATTTCTAGTGTTCCGCAGAGGCCGTGCGGCGCGGCGCGGCGTTGGATTCACGCGCGGCCGCGGTCGGCGCCACCGACGCGCGATAGAAGCATAGCGCGCGCATAAATTCCGCCCGGCGCTGATAAAAACACATTCCAGCGCGAGAACGCGCCGCTATCACCCCCGGCGCAAACACGCTCGACGGCGAGGTGGCGGCGGGCGGGGGGCGGCGGTGGCAGGCACGGACACGGAGGCGGTGGTAGTGGCGGCGGGGGCTGCAGGAGCGGCGGGGGTTGCGGAGGTGGCGTGGGCGGGAACGGGGGCGGTAAAAGCGGGATTTGCGGGGGAGGCAGCGAGGGGCCGGCTGCGGCATCGGCACGGGCACGGGTTGGCAGAGGGTTAGTGGCGGCTAGGCCCAGTGAGCGGCGGAGGTGGTGCGGTGGCCGTGGGCGGGAATGGGGGCGGGAACAAGGATTGGCGGGGTGCGGCGGGGGCGGCGGGTTCGGCGAACAGCTGCCGGTTAAGGTGGAAGATGGCGGCGACTAGTAGCGCAGGGGGAGATGGTGGCGGTGATGGCAGTGTCGTTTGTGATGGGAGTTGGTTGCGGTGGTGGTGAGGGCGAAGGTGAGGACGGGCGCAGTGTGTCGCGATTTAATGCCGGCCTCGTCGATTACCAGACGTCCCGGAAGTTAGCGCAACCATATCATGAAAACTGAAATTTGAAAGCTGTACAATTTACAAATATGTGATAATAATCAATTTGTCGCGGAATTGTTGAAATATACTCTTGTTGTTGAATAACACATTGAATTTTTTTCTCAGAGAAGGTAGTTTAATAAATGTTGACAGACACAAATTACTTTAGAAAATTCAAATACTCTTCACAAACCCGGCAATCTCTCTTGGCGTAACTGCTCGTATTTCCGCCGTAAGGCAAAAATTTATAATTTTTGTAACATTTCGATAAACAGAAACGCTCATGCTGATTAGGAACATATCATCAAATAATGTAACAAATGCTTAACAAAATTAAATATATTAAAATTTGAAAACGGTGCCAATAATTGAGATGCTATGACTTGTCGTTGGCTGATATTTACATTGCTTTGGTGACACGAATAATTTATTTGACTAAATTGCAAAGAGGTACGCAGTACAAGAAGAGAGTAAAAATACCGAAAAGAAAAAACTATTAGCAGAAGATTATTAGGGGTTAACACAAAGACAGAAAGTTACATGCGTTAAAATTCTTTAAACGGACAATTAAAAAAGTGTCCCTAGTCATTCAATCGTATTATAATAAACATGAAAACGACATTCTTCAAATAGAAGGCGCTACGCTCCGGTTGAGTCCTGCCGACGGTGTCGTCCTCGCCTGCTCAGACAGCCTCCTGGTGACAGGGGTTGCGGCCGCCCCGGTGACAGCAATGCGGTCGCCAACAACCCCCCCCCCGGGGGAGGGCTAGCCGCTGGCTGCTTGTCCCTTTGTGGGCTACGGTAGATCCTTCGTCTCGTTGTCGGTTCCTCGGAACCTACCGTCGTTGCCTGAGTGAAGTCATAAGTTTCAGAAGCTCGTCATTTACATGCTCTCGACGCCACCATGTAGTTCTTAATTTTTATCTACGGGGTAGAAAGAAAGTTCTGTAATGCTGCGCGAAAAATCGGCAAACTTCCGGCAGAAAATCTATTCGAAGTACCTTATATAAAAAAATTAGATGTATCCAGTTGATAAATTTAGAGTAAAAATTCTCTAACACGTGTTGTAGTCAGAATACATGTTTTGTGGGTCCTTAATACCGAAAATTAGAATTGCAGCAAAACAGCTTGCTAACCGTCCATCTCTTTCTGTCCGTCTGTAAACAAAGTAACCGGCTAAACTGTTCAAACTTTTGAATCGAACCTCTACCTGTTCCTGATGTCGCGGTTCCTTGAATTTGAAACAAGTATTTTAATTTTGGGGGGTACTTTACATTACGACCATGGGGCATTTTCGAAATTTAAAAAAAAACGGCTTCACCGTTTCTGATTAAATGTTGTTGTTGGATAGTGTGTAGTACGTTTAAGATGATGTAGGTCTCATGTTTGTTGGAACACTTATTTCGAAAAATTGCAAAACATCTAAATTGTTTTGGAGTGTTCCTACAAGTGAAACATTAAAGATATAGATATTTCCCTTAAATAAATATGTTCCTTACAGATTGATTTTAAAATAAGATTAAGTACAAATTTTGGAAGTTTTATTACTTTTTGCGTAAATGTGCGTGAAAATATGGGCGAGAAAGTACGTGCTGCTTTGGCACCTCTCATTCGACATCACCGAGACCGTCAGAAGCGTAGCGCTTACCGTGAGGGGTAGAGGGGTTATAATTTTGGTCGATCCCTACGAAAAACAAAAGTATGTTAGCGGCAGGTCCTCCCCCGTTTACTTTCCCCACCAACCTTTTGTACAAGAGTGAGTGAAGTTCTAGGAGACACATCAACGCGCGCCGCTGCGCCAAACTTTGCTTTGGACTTCACCGAGACGTTCAGTACAAAGTTACGAAGGACATCGGAGATGCAATCCCGATCGATCTATTTGTAATACATGGGGCACAAAGGCAGTTAGCGACAAGTTCTTCTCCGTTTACTCTTCCTTTTTACAATTATTGCTGAAAACGTGTTCCATAAAATCCGTTTATTACATTTCTGTATGCACTAGTACAGTTAATTATGATTAAACATTATGTATAAGTCATACTTTTTATGAATAAATCAGAGGAGAAGCGTCTGATTACAGTATTGATCTAGTTCCCAGTCTAATCGAGGGAAATATCACAGTTGACTTCTTTAAATATCATCTACCCCACCATCCCTTCTCATTCTTTTCCCTTTCAACTCGCAAAACCTCCTTCCTTGGCAGCGACGGCGTGAGGCGTGTCCTCGCGGCCTCAGCTGCTCCCCCTTCAATCGCCCCCTCTGCCTGCCCCCCCCCCCCCACGCGGCTGTTCCTTCCACTTTGCCGCCCACGCGGGGCGACGCGCCCAGGCCTCGCGCCAGGCCGCGCCACCGCCGCAGATTGGGTCTGGGAATCTGCCGTCTCCTACAAACCCTCTGCCTCGCTCTCCGGGTCGGCCTCGACTCGCAGCCACCGCCGTCTCCGCCACCGCCCACGCCTTCCCTGTGGCCCCGCTCTGTAGCCATTTCTTTCATTCTTCTAAGAAAAACTTGTCGTTACTACCGCTGTCCGTTCCCTCCGCCGTCATAGCAGCGGCTTCATGGCGTCCCCGCCCCGCCCATGCTCACGGTAGAGTCGCTGTTGACGCGCGGCTCCCCCCCCCTATCTACCCTTCTTGGCTTTGCCGTGCATCTCTCTGCCATTTTCTCATCCACGCTCGCTCGCCGCTCCACCCGGTTCTCTTTCTGTCTCAGCTTCCTAAGCCTCCGCTGCGTTCCCAGAGGCTTCACCCCGCACCGGCTTGATTGTTTCCGTCTCCTGTTCCTGCTTGCCTTGCTTGGCCACTCCCGCCGTCCCCCCGCCGTCTTTGCCGCCAATATGCGTCCCTCCGCAGTCCCCTCCGCAGTCCCCTCCGCAGTCCCCTCCGCAGTCCCCTCCGCAGTCCCCTATGCCGTCCAATATGCCGTCCCCTCCGCCGTCCCAGTCAGTTCCCTCATCTTCTCTCCTGCTGCCACGCCCACCTTCTTCTGGATTGCCGCCCTCAACCTACCGCGAGTCTCAGCCCATCCCTCTAGACCCATTCCTCTGACACCACCGCTCCCGCCATCGTCTTCACTACCACCACCATCCCTGCCACACGAACCGCCCTACACGCCAACCTCTGAAGACCACCACCACCGTCCCCATCTCCACATCCGCACTTGCTCGCGCTTTCTGAGCCAGGGGAGACCGAGGGAGACCGCGCCAGGCCGCCTCCTCCTCCTGCACGGCCCCAGCAGCGACCGCAGCGTCCCAAGAAATAATAAAAGTCGCCTCCGACCCCCGAGGGCGCGGCGGCGAGAGGAGGGCGGACGCCAAGGCGCGCGTGGAAACGAGGCCGGGGGACTAACCGGCCCCGTGACGCGACATCTCCATGACAGCGCAGCCGAGCTTCCACCCCGCTGCTGTTGTATGCGCGCCGCGGGCGGAGTCTCAGCCGCGCGCCCTTCGCTTGCACGGAATGGAAAGGAACAACCTATTCCTTGAACGGCAACAACAGAAATAAACACATATGTTCAGGTGGAATGTGTATGTTAGGTATTCCGCATTGCGTTTTACATCGCAGCACCCGTGAGGTGTAAAGTTACTATTCGAACAAAACTCTATTAAAAATAAATATTAAAATTTATTAATTGTAGACATGGCCTGTAAAATGTATACTTGATAATTATTGGTGGCATGAACAACATTAAGAGCGTAGGCTTCCGCGGCCGGAGTCAGTATTTACTAGGCTGTCCGGGTGTCGCCGCGTCCATGGCGATGGTGCCACCTTGGTGCCACGATTGGTGCCAAGGTGGCACCTTCGCCCTCGACGCGGCGTCACCCGGACAGCCTAGTAAATAATGAACAACATTAGTTTTCAAGTCTATAATTGTTTGAATTGGCTAAAGTAAAAATAGAAAGGCAACCAAGATATTTTGAAAATAGTTCTTGTACACAAAATTATTGTTTTTAAATTCTCTATTGTAAGATAATTATTATTTCCGTCCTGTAGTAATAGCAATTAGTATGAGAGTGTGTAACTTTATATTATAGAATTTTTATCAGTGATCCACGAAGGTAGTGAGGAAATCTCTTATTCTGAAAAACAATTATTTTCTTCGCACCTTACCACACTCTTTAATATAGTTGTTAGGTTGTTGTTTACGAAATTAAAGAAAACATTTTTGAAACTCTTCACAGGATATAGTGTTATTGTTCTTCACTTAATTAAGATTAAACAATTAAAAAGTTTTCTGCTGAACATTTTGGGGTTCATTCACTCGTCTTCAGTAGCCATTGTGTACCACACATGCAGTGGTATCACAATATTCTCCGCTAGCTGTGCTTTTGTTCGTTTCGTAAATTGACTTCCTCTTAATGACGTGAATATACGCGGTAGTCGAATCATTTAACACTGTTATGGTATATTAAGCAGTAGTAATGAGTCTTTCAACGAAATGTGCAAAAAAGGAAAAATGCACTGAATGCGGTATCAAACTACTGCTGCCTGTGGCATGACGCCCAATGCACTGAGCACATCCCTAATAAGCTTGAAGCACATGAAGCCAGTCGATGAAATGAAAATACCGCCCGGTGGGAATATAATTCCTGTTTACAACTTGCGTTCAGAAAATACGCAGATAATTCAAACATTTACGATCGCCATTAAGCCCTTAGATCTCTATCAAATATCATACCTTTTTTAAATAAAAAACCTGAAAGTGTAAGCGAAAATAACAGATGAAATCGATCACCATTTAGCTGTACGTTAGCGGACACCAGTGTTGCACATTCTCACTTGCGATCCACTAGCAGTTTGAATTTTACACAATAAAATGTTCAATGAATATATATATCAGATATTAAAAACCTAACCTAATACTTGTTCGACACCACTTATACGACCTATAATACTGAATAGACTTTGCTTGTGATTTCAACTTAATAGCAGAATTGAAGTTTAAGAGAGATGAGCTATGGAAAAAACTTTTCGGATTAAAAATGGGCATTATTGAAGCAAATCAGTATATTTAAGTAAGTTAAGAACAGAAAATGTGATAAAAAATTTTGCAAAGCCAAGAAGAAAATCAGTGATATATCTATGGACTGATATATTGAAACAGTCAATGAATTCGGGGAATCAGAACTTAAATTACACAACCACATTATTCAAATTCTTAAAATTATTTGTAGAATTCAGTTTATTTTAATCTAAGCAAACTATAAATCAAATTCTCGTTCTTAAATAACAAATGCTAAGATAGAAAAAAATGTAAATACTTCAGTCACACGTCATGACGTTTTAGTTGGTCGAATTTATCAAATTTTGATGCACTCTTAGCGTCTCCTTTCCAATTCAATATTGTGAGTTTATTTTTCTTTGCAGTTGGAAATCACCTGATTAGTCTTGTTGGTCATTTTGTTTCGATAAGAGATTCTTTTAACCCTTTCTTCATTTGTCACTGTTGTGAATGAGCTAATAAAAGCTTTAAAGACGCTAACAGGACACCGAATAGAAAGTTAAGAAATTAAGTTGGTTCGATAATCAGGCAATTTGCGAAGACAACTTGTTCAGATTGTTCCATCGGTTTCTAAAACTATTGTCTTAAAATATCTACAACGGAAACCAAATCAATAGTGATAATCTAAACCACGATACGACGCAAGTTAGAACAGAGAAGATAATCGTTGAACAACCTCTAGTACTTGGTTTGTTAGATATCGAGTTCATATATATTACTCGAAGAAATAGAACAACAAGGAATGCATGCAAACATAGTGTGAAGTTCTCTAAATGTTACCATAAACAGAAATTAAAACATTCAGAAAGATTGTAGTGGTATCGAGAATGGGCCACGTAAGGAACAACCATGTAAGGGAACAATGTAGATTACAACTAATACTTGAATATTGAATTGGAAATATTATAGCTTCTTTGAACTGTACTCAACAAATGAAGATTTCCAATAAATACGGAATTTATTCCAGTATTTGGAGTCTTAGTACATCGTATTTTAGTACTTTACTGGTATGATACATCCCCTTTATTTGACAAACATTTTATAGTTTTTGGCATTAAATACAAAAGTTGATGCGAGAGGGTAGATTTTTTTTCACAGAGCGAGAAGTTGAACAATATTTGTTTTTGTTTACATATGTAATATGTTATTAGTTATATAAATTTATTAATTCAACAAAATCGCCAAAAACATGAATAAAATCAAAATTTAATCGGTGAGATCCGTAGGATTCCCTACGGTAATGCAAGTGACTTGTTACAATTCGGTAGCCGTGGTATTTCTAGGGTTAACTACTAGGATTCTGGCAGTCCAATTAACGTATTTTATTTTATTTTATAACTAAGATTACAGCATTTACATTAATAATCACGTTGTGTCTTGTCTAACTTTCCATAGTTCCCTTCACCTCCTAAGTTTCATTTCATTATTCATGTTATAAGATTTGATCTCCATCATGCTGGTTCTATGCTTTATCCTTCCAGTCTCTTAGCCTATCTCCCTTCTTTGCGTAGTACGCATGTAAAGGTGAATATTTGTATTTATCGTCTCACCTTTCTCTTCCAACTCTTTCATCCTGCGGTCATTCACCCTCCTCATCCCGCCGCCGCGTCTTTCATCGCGTCCCCCAACGTATCTCCCCTCATCTCTTCACAATCCCGCGCTGCCCCCCTCCCCCCGGCCTCTCGACGACTCCCCCTCTCGTCCTTCTTGGCGTCTCCTCGCGCCGCCGCCGAATCTGTTCGCGCTGAATGGAGCAATGCGATTAGCGCACCCGCGCGGGTTATCTGGCAGCCTAATGGCGCCCGGGGGCGAGTCCTGGCCCACCCACCCCCTCCTCTTCTTACACCCTCTGGCGCCCTCTGCCCTGCCCTGCCCTGCCCTGCCCTGCCCACCCCCGAGGCAACCGCCACACGGTGGCTTGAGGTACACGCAAAAGAGAACAAAATTGTGTTGTTCTAACTCTAGGGTGCACGCGTGCACGAATCCGGGAAAGTACATGAATGCATGTGCAAGGCCGCGATGTGTAACGGTTAGCAGATCAGATTGTTGTACCCAAGTTGGCGTATTCAAAGCCGATCGAAGCCGTGGATTTTTAAGGTCGATGTAAATCCTTCGTACGTTTTCCTTCGGAAGGGAAAGTACAGCCGGCTGTCCCATGTTAGTAGATTAACTGCATGTAAAAGATCCTCATGCCTCAATAAAGCCTCTGAGAAAAATTCAAATCGTCTGTTTCGTCGCCCAAGAAATACCTGATTTCTCCCCTAGTTAGTGAAAGGAACGTAGCGAAATTTACGTAGTCAGACAGAAGAGCCTCATAGCCTGAGTCTGGCCACTTAAAATAGAGCATCAATTCAATTCAATGCCTTTGAGGCACTGTTCAATACGCTCACCAAAAATTCACATAAAATTGTTTTTTATTCTCAATCATTTCAATAAACCAAAACTCTTAATGATAAAAAAGGGTTATTTATTTTAGTAAGTAATAAAAAAGCCCTGTGATGTCACTGTTTCTCATACTTGTTTCCAGTGTGCGAAACAGCTAATCTTATCATTCCAATACTGAGCGAAACTTTGCAAAGAGTGTGCAAACATCTGTATCATTTCGCAATTGTATTTCTTCACTTTCTTCTCTTTCTTTGTTGTAAATTAAAAAAATGCTTACTTTGTTCCACATTACTTGGATAAGTTATTTTCTGTTTATGCATAGCATGTTAATCAAACTTTTCTCAAAATTCACGTGAATTATTAAATTGAATTTGCTGTAAATAGGTTTTCAATATTTCAAATACTTTTATTTGGTGACTCATTGTTCTGTAAATCGTATAACATTTTAATTCTTCTCGGTTTATTTTCAAGCAAAACCTCTGAAGACGACGAAAAAATCCTTGTAACATGTCTAGACACAATTGTAGTATATCATTCGTATTTTAATAATTAATTATGTATCTGAGCCTCCAACAACTATCATCATCAGTTTCATTAATTCTTACACTCCATTGAGGAGACCTCAACTCTCATACTTCAACTATGTATTGCGAAAGTGGGAGTAGTGATTCTGGATATCAAAGACACGGGCAATTACACGTGCAGTGCAAAGACACGGATCTGCAAGCCACATTATACTTCTCCTCCATGAGTCACATACTGTTTTTATTATTTTTGGTGATAAATAAATAAATATATAACAAATAAATATATATAAATAAAAAATAAACATGTAAGTAAATAAACAAGTAAATAAATAGTGTCACTTTTAGCCTACGATGCATCAATTGCAAATATCATTTTACTGAAGAAACCCATTTGGGGCGATGTGAGCAACAACCTACGTGAAGCCGGTTTTGACCTAACCGTAATGTCACAACTAAAAATGATTATTAACCATATTTTATCCAAAACTTCACTTTGAGAATCACGTGGAAACATTCTCTCCAGAAACTATACTTTAAGGTTAAAAATATAAACACAACACAGATTCTTCCCTTTTTGTCACAATTTTTCAGATTCATTTCCCACAGACCTCAATTTTTGACCGCATTCCTCCCAACCTCAAACACAGTGCGCCGACGCGGCTGTCGCCCACCCTCCGCAGAAAAAGGACAAGCGAAAATAGAAGACGCCAGCGCCGCGTCCACGAAAGCAGAAAAGGGAGGAGTCGTCTACTAAGGCAAGGAAAAACGTGACCAAAGGAAAAAAAGAAAAGAAAAGAAAGGGCAGAACAAAAGGAGACACCGCGCGCACATACTGGGTCGGCGAAAAAGGGAGAAGTGAAATTATGAGGCTATGCAGGCCTTTCTTTCGTTTTGTATTTCAAAATGAAATTGAAAGTATTGCGTTGGGGTGCTTTCTCTTTTTTTTTCTTTGTCGCTTCTGAAAGAGAGTTCTTCCTGTAGATCTCGCGTTGTAGTCGAGCCACCGTTGAGTTGAAGCAGAGTTACGAGAGGATTTGCAAAGCATGGCGCAATAGAATTCAGAAGGTGGAGGAATGCAATTAGTAGCAACTTGCTTGTGGCTATGCACGATAATACACTTACATTTTACTATTGAAAATACATTATGCACACATGAAACATTTATTTAAATATTGATTCAGGTTTCATAGAAATATCTATGATTTTTTTCTAGTAAGAAGTAGAGCGAGTTTTATGACATTATCATGATTATAAAAGGAATTATCAGGTGTAGTTTTGTCATAGTTGTTTAATCAGGCAAAAAACTTTCTCGGACTTATTGTGGCCACATTTCTCTGTGAAAGAAACGGCAATATTTCAGGGTTCTGTTAATAATACTTCCTTTTGCTTCTATTATCGTAATGTGACACAACATCACTGGTTGTGAATGAGGAAAGACGCACCTGGACATGGGCACGTGCTCCTGCTGGTTGCCCCGCATGCGTTTCCGATGACACTGGCACGTCACCCAACACCCTGCAGCGGCGGGTGACAGAAGACAGCAAACGCACTATCATGACACACGAGCCCACGCACATCACGCAAGTGCACAGGAGCTGGCGCCTGTTTGATTGCACTCACAGTGGATGAAAACGTTATCTAACAACTCCGTATGGAATATCAGGGAGGAGTTATTTTTGTGAAAGAAGAGAGCGGAAAGAAATAGGACGACGCGGCGCGGAGCGAAAAAAAGTAATAAATTATCAAAAAACGAAAGTTCTTAGAAGACGCAAGTGACGGAGAGAGATATAATTTTTGACAGACAGTAAAATATGGGGTTTGCGGCTGAATAATGTACTACTAAAGGCAAGTAGACGGTTTTGTAAATGAAAGTTATTACCGAAATACAAAGATCTTATTTGCAAACATTTAAAATGAATTTTATAGTTTTATTTTTTAAACATTGATTCTATATCTTTGTAAGGCAATTAAAAATACGCCCAATTATATTTTGCATCATGTTCTAATACCATCAACTCTGCTAACTGCATTTTAGTTCATTTATTCATGGCTAAAAGATAATAGACGCCATTCCAATGTGATTCATATTGTATTATATTTTTTAATTGAAACATTTACTGTGCAATTAACTCGTAAAACATATTACATGTAATCGACAGCGGAAGAAAAATGTATACAGAGAACGTCGACTTGAAAATACAACATGATGGAACACTTTCCCAACTCGCTACATCGAGGAATCACTACAATGCAATGAAAAAATACAGGTAAAACGCAGGGTAATCACCATTTTCTGGGGGCGCACTATGACTTATGTGTGGTCAGGAATGACACAGGCTATTCTTGCGATTAAAATTATTTTAGCCACAGATCTTCACGTGTGGGTACAGATTTTCAATATCTACGTTACGCCACGAACACATTACAACAAGACAACAACACATTATGACAACAAACAGACAGCAGGCAGAGCCATTTTTCAAATCTGTCAGCATATCATTTGTCATTTCTCGTACTGATCAATGTCATCGACTCGTTTCTCTGTCTGGTAATGTTCTTCGGAGAAGTCGATAATTATTAATACAATAGTCTCCACATACCAATCGCTGTATTGCGTGAAAAGACACAAGAGGCGTGTAATATTCCATTCAATGACAAAGACCGACACTTGCATGATGTCACGTACAATATACTTTAGCCAACTGAGGTTTCAACACCGGTATAAGATTGAAGAAGTCAAGTGAATGTATATTATTAGAAAGTACAGCAGTAGGATGTGCGTATATACAACACTTTCTCAACTCAAATACAATCGTGTACATTAAAGACCCCGTTTTGTAGAATACGTTTTAGAATAGCTCTGAAGAGGAGCAGCGTTGCAAGTTTACAATCGTACACCTTCGTTCATGATGGTTGTCATCCCCGTATAATAATAGTATTATTCTTCCTTTTCATTTAGCGATAACGTCTAGTATATGTACATTGGTCACGAAAACCACATGTACTATGGAATATTTCTCAGATTAACCATTCGATTAATATTGGATTAACAGGACCATCAGGCTATGCATGCAAGAAGAAAGACTGTATTAAAACAAGCGTGTTTCTACATGACCGGCGACAGCTGAATGGTAACTTGACCTCTGATAACCCCACATCCACTTTTAAACCACATTTATGAATGAGCTTCTCGTTTTTACTTAGGCATTTGGTACCTGGTAGGTGTTTAGAAAGTATCGTAGTGTTCAACCCTTTTCATATGGACCGGAGTTCAAGGCTGTTTGGCAGCAGTTGGTAGTACAAACATCGGGCATATTCTACTTCAGATGTCACAACATTAAGACTTTTTTGGTGTATTCTGCCGGTATCTAACACGCAATTTTGTCATCAATGGAGTCGAGACTTGTATGCTGTTGAGAAACTTTATATACACTACTTTAATAGATATATACTATATGCAATTTAAATAAATAATTTTATTTATTTCTTTTAAACGAGCAAAAAGATGGCAGAAAGTTTCAT
Organism: Gryllus bimaculatus; assembly: GCA_017312745.1. Lineage (NCBI taxonomy): Eukaryota > Metazoa > Arthropoda > Insecta > Orthoptera > Gryllidae > Gryllus > Gryllus bimaculatus. The sequence continues at coordinate 1,470,309 of BOPP01000198.1, forward strand.
TGAAATACATCACAAGTTTATGTATACTGTTAATTTGATTTTATAATATAGCCACAGTATTTGAATATAATTAAATTGTAAATTTACATTGTTGATACTAAAAACGTACTTGCTTATCTCCACTCCAGATAGATTGAATTGAATATACCTTATTTTACGTGCCGAGACTCGGGCCATCAGGCCCGCTCTTCCGTCTGACCACGCAAATTTCGCTACGCTCCTTTCATATAGCAGAGAAAGAAGGTATTTCTTGGGCGAGAAACAGGCGATTTGAATTTAGCTCAGAGGCGTCATTTAGGCTTGAGGATCTTTTACATGCAAGTAAATTTACGAACATGGGACAGCGGCTTTACTTTCCCTTCGAAGGAAGGCGTACGAAGGATTTTTTCACCCTTAAAAATCCACGGCTTCGATCGGGTGTGAACCCGCCAACTTGGGTACAACAGTCCAGTACGCTAACCGTTACACCATCGCCGCAAGATTCTTATATGGATGTGATTTAATTCCTTTTGTTCTGCTGAATTTGATTTCCTGGTGAATTTTTACTTAAGATGGCGCAGGTTTATTTCACCCAAGTAATTGACAAAATATTATATTGAATATAATCTAACCAAATTCCTCTTCACAAACATGACATTTGACCTCAATATTACAGCGAGGTCGCTCCGCTGACGCATGCAGCAATTATTCTGCCCAGGATAACACCATTAAACAAATTATTCCCGGCGCTGCAGAGCTACGCTCCCGAGGGCGGTGCAGCGTGTGAATGTGAAGCGACGTTCACACCCAGCGCACCTGGCGCGCTGCAATCGCGTCACGGGAAGGGACATTCGCGGCAGCCCCAGCCGCCCTTAAGGCGCTTTTCACGCCAGTGGCGGACACAAGAAGTATTTTAGGGGTCAAGGAGGTAATTCAAATGCAGACTGCTATACGTATTTTTTGTAAAGGTAATTTGTTTAATTGTTGGCACGAAATACAAATGTTTGAATAGGTATCTTCATAATGGTAATATTACTTTGAAGTGTTGAGATCTCTATAAGGGACTCATTTTGAATAAATATGCAAAATTACCAATGTTCAGGTTTGGGTTGTAGTGCATGATCTAATATTTATGCAAATAATACACTTTAATTATTCTAAAATGTAAATCTCTCTTAGGAAGTTGTCTCTATAATCGTATACCTTCTACTTTCTGTTCGGCAGAATGCGTTTTAATATGCGTTTCACTGAATGTTACTTAAACAATTACATTTACAAACCATATGGTATTTATGCTACTTGCTCAGCATTTCCTGGATACCTAAGGACATCTAAATACCGATTACATTATCGAACACTAAAAGCTTCCTTTCAATTTTTCGGGAAATTGAAATTTGCTAATATAGGCGTACAAAATCTTATAACAAAAGTGCTTTTAAAGAAAAATATAAAAATAGCAACGGGTAAAGCAATCATTAAAAACATTAAAGATTCGGAAACTAGTTAAATTTTTGTAATTCAAATTCGTTCAAATCCTGAAATCAAAAACAAAAAAAATAATATTTGCAAAATTAATTTTCTGGAATATTCGAGAAGTGCGTATTTCTTAGTATTTATCTAGAATATTTTCTTATAGAAGTTTGTTTGCTATTGATGGCATAAGATACAAATAATTCAACATGATGTTATTTTTTATGAGCTTTCAATTTTTAGTTTTAAATTATCATTAATCCATACCACTTATATTCTATTTGGCTTGGTGAAAAGAATTGCAAGTTGATGCTAACTGGCAACATTCCTTAGCCTCTGTTACAAGTTTCTACGCTGTGTGATACCCCAAGTTATGTAGTGATACGACATTTTGGTGACATGAGGGACATTCACAGCCAATCGTGCATAGCCATTCATTCATCTATTGGGATGTCTTTTGTCTAAATTAGTAATATCTTCCGCAACACCACTAGATAGCAGGAACACGTGTCGGCAAGAGATGAGACGTGGGTCTCCTCTGATACGTTTGAAAATTCCAACTCTGGCTGACGGTACACTGGGAAAGATAATCTACATCTACATGTTCAATGTTTATAAAGTTTTCAAGTTTTATAATTAAATTAGTTAATGTTATTGTAATTTTCTCTCAAATTATGAAAAACATTATTCTTCACTTTACATCAATCCAAATTTGGCTTCGGTGCTTGTCTGTTACAAAGAGTATGAGTGTGAGTGTGAGTGTGTATAAGTACTTTATAAAAATATTTAATTTAAATTATGGTATTTATAATCCCTTTTCTTCTTGTGTATAAAATGAATACACTAATAATTCGAGATAAAATTTGTTTATACAGGTCTAAAGAAGACCAGTATGACTGCTGGTGTAAACATTAGTTTTAAGATTAGAATTGCTAATCAATAAGGTCATTCTACATCCATTCAATAATATTATCATTAGAAATCAATCAGCGACCATCCATTATAGCCTACTTTATTTTGCCTTGAAAGATAACACAACAGGCCAAATTCGTTATTGAAATAATCCGTAAAAGAAATATGGGAAACCTTAAGCAACGAGTGTTTGCTTAAAATAAGCGATAACCGATAGAGGTCTATATTCATAGACGTCTCTCCTAATCACGGAAATGGTGCTTCAATAACTATCCAGAAATATGACAACGTTTGATTTGCACCATCTGTTTTATTTTTTTAGTGGAAACAAAGTGTAGGTACATTTTCTATACAAAGTGCGTCCATTGCGCACGCTTTCGAGATCGTAACTGTACATTTAAAACTCCTTGATGCATCTGACAACCTGGTCTACACTCGCCGCACCTTCTGATGTCACACAACAAACCTATCCATGTAAACACTCCCCCCACTCCTAAGAATCCTGGCTGGCAATGTGATGTTTTTTGAAAGACATAAAACACTACGCGCCCGAATCCAATCATGGCGGTTCACGGTCTTGTAGCTAAGCTCGAAGGTCCTGATCGTTTTAAGAGTTAAATTCTAGCCCAACTCACGCTGAGGGAAAATCATCTACAGATCACTTAATGTACGGAGAGGTGGCCAGGGTCAATTGTCACTAGTGTCTCTGACCGGGCGGTCCTAGGTTCGAGTCTCGACGGCAGGATTTGCGACTCTCGCTAAATATCTAGACCGGATTCAGTCGCTGTCTGAAGAAGAATTCTAGTGACCAGCTGCTTTGATTGATAATTTTCAGTGTTTTCTCTTATCAGTGCCAGGCGAATGGCGGAGCTCAACCTTAATAAACAGGCCGCAGAAATCGCGCGATCTTTCCTTCCTCTTCCTTGTCCTATCCTCCTTCTTACGTACACACACGCACTCACATGTAGTATACTTCCACAAATGACTAGAGAATGGTCAGGAGCGTAGAGCTTGTCCGAGATGGGGCGGCGCCCCGCTAGTAGGAGATACCTGGTTGAGGGAAACTCCGATAGGTAGCTCGGTAACCGACGGTGGGGGAAGACAATCGCCATATTTCGAAAAAACCACGTGCGCTACACTTACGGGAGCAATGACGGAGCAATGACGTAGCAATGATCGCACCTGGAATCAATTATGATCAATCAATAATTCAACGAACGTAAAATATTAATAAAATAATGTGTAATACATAAAATCGCATACGATGCCAAATAGTTTATCACAACAACAACAACAAGAAAATTGAATTACGAAAATTAGAAACTACGTAATTTTGTCAAAATTAAGAGCCGTAAATATTTTGCCTTCATTAATCTATAGCTTAAAAGCCTGAAATATTTATAAAACAATTATATAATTGGGAAAGAACAGTAGCTGATTTTTTTCTCTATCGATAATAACATATAAATATTTTTTTAATATGTCAGTAATTTATTCAATATACTAAATACCTACACTGATTTGTTTCGCACCCCGGGCATCAGCACAGCGTACAACGGCCAGCGCTGGCGGCGCCCTCGTGCGAGCCAGCGCGAAACTAGGCCTCCGGGGCGCTCAACGAGCGTCCAATCGCTTTTGGAGCGGCGCAACAATGCGATTAGTGTATCTTCGGCGACGCGCGACGCGGCCCGCACGCGCCGACACGCGAACACGCGCGCACGCGCTCGCTCGCTCGCTCGCGGCCGCGTGCGAATAGCCGATACGTTTTAAGAGGCCAACTCGAGCGGAGCGCGCGCTGTGAAAAGCGCCGGGTTTTGAACGTGGAGAGCGTCGCTGATAGCGCGGGAGTGGACTCGCAAAGGGTTGGAGAGGGCAAAGGGTGGGAGGGCTGAGCAGCGCTTCTCATTTATTAATGGTGCGGCGTTTAGTTACCCGTCAACAAAACGATCGTGATATATTGGAGGCGGATATTGGGCGGGCGACAGGGTTTGTGGACGAGCTGCGGCGCGCGCCGGTGTTGTTGCAGCGCCGGAACCGCGCTCCGCTCGCCGCGAAGAACCTTGCCTCTCCGCGCGCCCCGATAATGGAAGGGCGCATTCAAAAGCAAATTCCCACACCAATTTCTTTCCGGCCGAACGACACTGCCTATAAAAGCCGAGATTATACAGGCCGACAAAGATTTAAAACAATCGTGTAACGATAATGTATGATGAATTAACAGTTGTTCTAGATCGTTTTCAAAGGACTAAATATGACCAACATTTAATGTATTTGAGCTTGTGGGTCAATGACCATAATCTTCAGGTATTTTTTCAATTTTGTATGATCCATTATTTGGTAATTGAAGAACTACTTTTGGAGAAAAGTTGCCATGAAGAACCGTCTTCGTTCCCTCTAGGCTACCTGTATCTCTATAATGGAAGTGGCGCATTCAAAAGTAAATTCTTACGCTAATTTCTTTCCGGCCGAACGACAGTTCCTATAAAATTCTAGATTATACACGCCGACAAAGATTTAAAACAATCGTGTAACAATAATTTATAATGAATTTAAAGTTCTTCTAGCTCCTTTTAAAAATACTAAATATGGCTAACAATTCATGTATTTCAGCTTGTGGGTTAATGACCATAATCTCCATATATTTCGTTAATTTTATTGGATCCATTCTTTGGTAATTGAAGAACTAATTTTGGGGGAAAATTTCCATAAAGAGTGCGTCCTCATGTCCTCTAGGACGCTTGTAGCCCTTGTATCGGAAGTGATGCCTTCAAAAGCACGTTGCTACGCAAATTCCTTTCCTGCTGAATATGATTTCCATACACTCAGAGAGTGTACTGGCCATAAAAAAGTAAAACAATATTTATTTTAATAATGGTGTTTTACGTATTAATGATCATGGTACTGGACTCTTTAAAAAAATACTAAATATGACAAACAATTTATATAATTCTGCTTCTGAGTCAATGATCATCCTCTTCAACTACTTCGTCCATTTCCTCTCATCCGGTACTTGTGAACAACAATTTGAGAACTAATTGAAGACAACAAATTTCATTAAAATAAATAAATAGCTATATTGAATACTTTAGTTTTAGGAATAGGTCGAAAAAGACCAAACCTTCCTGATTTCCAAAAGTTTACAGTTAACAGTGAAAATCAGAGCTTTGCCACATTCACAAGAGAATTTCACTCCATTCTTACAAGAAATTTAAACAAAAAGGTTGGACCATTTTTTTAAATAGAAAAATTTCCAGGGGTTTTATGTAAAGTGGCCAAAAATTTAAAGAGCTATTTTCAAAAATGCAGATTTCGAATCTGGTTAGATCGACTGGGTAATATTAATTTTGGAAACAATCCCACGAGTACAGGCTAGTGTTATTCTTAAATGGTCGAATAGACGGACGGTCGATTATTAATAAAACTTTCCGTGATTAGGGTTCTCCAAAACCTGTATTTCCATTAAAGTTTCATATTAGTCTTGTGGCCACAGGATTCTCCTTCCAAGTCCTGTTCCACAGGATTTAATAACCGTTTTCTATTCTACATATATTATTTCATATATACGTTTCTATACAAGATAGCAAAAATATGTTTAATCTAAATGTTTGAAAACACAATTTCTGGACATTTTAAAAATAAAACCCATCCGATACAGACGTTTATAAAAATAACCGTCTAGATTAATAAAAATACGTTTGTTGTCATTGTTGGTGTCATAGTTTTGGAAGTAGATTTATATATTTGGAAAGATCTTATTTTCTAACGTTTTCCTAAAAATAAACCATTTGCACAGAATCATGAAAGTGTGTAATGTATCAAAACTATGGTTTGATGCTAAGTCCATTACTCAGCCAAGGCTGAACTAACTTTAGTAATTTTTACGCATCACCCTATTTCTTTTGATTTGCTTCTCTCCAGATTCCGACATTAAACACCTGGGTCTGTTGTATCTATAACCGACGGCATCGTTACACAAGCAATTGTGAAATACGACCCGGACCCGTCATCTCATTGGCAGATTTACAGCTTTCTCGAAAATAAATCTCCTAACAATACAACGGGCCAGGAACTGTGAAAGATTCAAGCAATCCATACTGGCATACATACATAAAGCCAATGGAATATATAAATATATATCCCGTTTATATATAAGTATATTATTAAAAATTCTAATGCCAAAAAAAAAGGAAAAGCCGTAGCCACGTATTAGTGATTAAATACTAACAACAAAACTGCCGGTTGTAAAACCTTACAAGCGACGGAAGCACAGATGAATTTGCAACATATGTCCTTTTTACTAGCGGTATTGTAGAGATTTACAAAATTAGAAATTTATGGCCACGTTAAAAATAAACCTATCTTCCTCGTACGATTATTTCGTCTGAAACTGATGAAATCTTGCCCAGCGCTGTAAAAGCAATAAAACTACAATATAGCGCAGAGACACTTGGTATTCGCGCTAACATCACGTCAGAGGGCGACACAAACAGCCGAGTCATCCGCATGGCGGGGCAGAGGAGGGGGAGCAAGGGGACGAGGAAAAGGCAGCGACGAAGGCAGAGAAGGCAAATGCAATACGGTGATGAAATACCAAGAAGAGGAGGACCAAGAGTAGGAGGAAGAAATGAGAAGAGGAATTGGGGGAGATGGAAGAGAAGCTTAGGGGCTGAGGGGGTAGGAGCGTAGGGAATTGTGAAGGAAGGGTACAAACCGAAAGAGGCGGTGCCAGAGCAGGCAGGGAAGAGCTGCAGGGCAGAGACGGCAAGTGGTGGGGCGAGCGGCGCAATGAGGTGACGAAGCGACTGCGCGATAGGGAGGCAAATGAGACATCACAAGGAGAGAGAGGCAAGGAGAGGCAGAGAGGAAGACGGTGTGAGGGACAGGGAGAGAGATAGGTACTCAGATGGGAAGAGACACGGGGAGAGGCAGGGGAGAGATGAACGGGGATAAAGGCGGGAATAGATAGGATTGTCAACAGGGAGAGAGAGGGTGAGATGGCACGAAGAGAAACACAGGGAGGCAGACGGGCATGGCGTTGAGAGAGGGCAGGGGTGGCGGAAAGAGGGCGAGATGGGGTGAGGGTGGGACACTGAGCGAGGCGGCGCGCGTCAGATGAAACGTCGTAAAACGCCGGCGCCGCTGGTGGGCTCTGGTCGCGTTTATGCAGGCGGAGCGGCCCCACCCACCGCCACGGGGGGAGGGGGCGCAGACCAAACAGAAGCGGCCCACCGGCCGCCTCGATGCAGTTGGCGAGACAAGCAGTTATACGTGAGATGAAACGAACAACCTCTCCCCCCCCCACCCGTCCTCTCCCTGGAGCTGTCTCTGCCTCGAGGTCCCTCGCTTTCGACAGTGGCTAGGTGGAATTCAGCCGCTGTCCGGGGAAGAAGTCTAGCAGCCGACAGCACTGATCGGGAGTTTTCCGAGGTTTCTCCGATCAACACTACGCGAATGACAGAGTAGTACCCTAACCAACGGGCCAGGACCGCACGCGATTTTCCTTTCCTCTTCCTTGATCTGTCTTCACATCTTACTTACTTACACACACACACACACACACACACACACACTTACATGCACTACACTACCACTCATGTTTGGAGCTTGGAGTTTCTATCGGCTGGGAGATGCCCCTGTGGTGGTAGTTAGGGAAAGCGGTGACTTCGGTGAATGCGTATAACTTTGAGCACCTTGATCAGATTTGAATGCTTTTCCCCCTTTTCCCTTACTACTTAACCTTATCGACATATCTACCTAATTTGATTTGCTTTCTACCCCTCCATGTATTCTTACTCAGGTAGACACTTGCACTGTTTTCGCTTATCTCTCTCATCGCTACCTCATTTGCTTAACATTCTGTTTTGATATTTCTCTACAAGCTCAAAATCCAACCTGTAATCCTTTTTTAATTTTATTATTTTAATTTTTTATATTTGGAGAAGTACATAGCTCAGTAAATATAACTAAACATATGTATTAAAAGACTCCCAGACAATATCTTTCACGTGCGTCTCGTCGTATTTCTAATCCACGCACCGCCTTTGTACATCGTACCTCATTAATCCTCATCCGCGTCTACGTTAAGAAGTCGTAAACTTAAGACTTCTTTTTCAGTGTCTTAGGTTACTTGGAAATATTTTAAACCATACCTCATTAAAGTGGATTGGATTTACACCTAACAATTTCAATATTTTGAACCCGTGTTTCTTCTGTACCTCTTCTCTTCTTCCAGTACTTTTATCTTCTTCCTAACACTTTTATTCGCATCACAAAGACACGTGTCACTTTCTCGTTTCCGTGCTCTTCAACATCCGCCTACATCATGCCCCTTTTCCACCCTGTTACTTCGTCAGTCCTCTCACGATCTAATCTTTTGACCTCAGCTTCCTTCCACATCCAGCCTTCTCGCCTGACTGCATCTGTGGCGGCGGCGCTGGCGCTGGCGCTGTCCTTTTTGCGGCGTCTAATTAGAGAGCGCTTTCGTTGACATTACAAAAGCAAGAGTCGTTACACCAGAAACTAATCCGACAAGACAGCGAATCCCTCCAGCTTTTCCCCTCTTTTACGCTCCCCCTCTCTATACTTCTTGGCCTCCCCACCCCTGCACTCGACCTTGCTTTTTCTCGGGCTTTCTTCTGAAAACTCGTTATTCATGAGTGTATTGGTACCCTTTAAACTGACAACGCGATAATTTCAATCATTTTCAATGCAATGTTGTTTAATGTATTATCGAATTCTGTAAATTTGATATCATTATTAATTATTCCCTGAATTTCTTTAATAATTTTTTTAATAAAGAACTCTTTGTTTAGTTCTATAAACTACCACATGGGAAATCGTAAGTTCAACAAACGTTACGTTGAAACAAACACAATATTAATTCTACAAATGAATTTTGTTCTATCAGTGGAAAATTAACTTTTTACCGAAATCAGAGAATGATATTAGTGAATTCGACTGACATTTACGAATGAAGAAAATAACCAGATTTTTTCGTGATTGCAAACATTTCATCGGCTCTTTTGGTGTTTTTCGCCTACTTTCTAGGTTAATTTTTTTGTATAAAAACGTCCTTTTAGTAGGTCAATACAATTCAGTAACACCATTTTTTTCAAAAAAACCATAATGTAAATGATCACATCACGCCAGATACATAAGATTCCGCCAAGAAATTACGTACACAATGTTGGGTTAACTCATTTAACCACAGAGCCTTTGAGAATTTTTTGCACAAGTTGCATAGCTCGGACCTTAACTCACACCAACAGAAACCAACCCGGTGACAAGAAATTGTCTGGTATTTTGTATAAAAATATTCTTTTCAGGTGTTCTGCAGGCATTTACCATGCCTGCAGTATCTTCCGATGCTGCTGGGAACTATTTTCTGCAGACTTTAGCGGCGGTTCGTAAATTATCCTACCACAAAACCACAAATACGAAGAAGAAATGTAGGTTCCAATTGTGTTTCCACCGTGCTGGAAAGAGTAAAGAACGTTAATAAGCAGCGCCATCTTCCTAAAAGAAACAGATTCCTCTCCGGCAGATGGCACTCGCGCCGAGCCTTGGCTCTGTTAGGCCTTCTAACACGTCCGAAGTGAAACGAATGGAATTACGTAAACTTCATCACTCTCGAAATTCGGCACGAGTTTCCAACTTCCCCGCCCTGCTGGAGCGGAGACCCCTCCTTCGCCACTTACTTGCCCCCCTACACGCCTTAGAGCGCCTGATGAGACACTGGAGGTTGCGACAGACCATATCTCCTAGAGGACCAGACATCTTGGAGTCACTATCAGATCCAGGGGGAGCTTTCAAGGTCATGTCCCCCCCCCAAAAACCTTAAGCTTTGGTGGCATAGGCAGCCAAATTAATTCAAATTTGGCGCCATGCTTGAAGCTCATTCATTTTGACAATTCTTTGAGGTATTTAAAATTGAAAGATCACACATATCAAAGGTCGCGCGTTCAAGATATTAATTTGGCCCCAAACCCCGCGAATTCTCTCTCACAAGAAGCAAGAATTCATTTTATATGAAACTTTGAAATAACCCTGCAACTGATTCCAAAAGCGATTGGTAAATCGCACCTAATCCTAGTCTACCAGCGTACAAGCTTTGCACATTGTAGTAATTTCCCCAAATCCGATTTCTTCCACATAACACGCGACGAGATCGCATTGATTGAGAATCTGGAGCCGCGCGCAGTTTCTTAGCGATCGTGTAGAGAAGCTAAGCAATACGCCTATTGTGTGCATAGAAATGTGGTACGCAGGGTAATCACGTAGGGTGCGACTACGTAGGATAATCACGTAGGTAACATAAATTACGCATTGATTTACTTTATTTTAAATGCCAAAGTCAACTAAACCAATCCCAAGGCATGGGGAGTGTCATTGGCCACGTCAACGTCTATGTGCGGAAAATGCTCAAGCGAGTCCCAGACTTCAGGAGTGTTCGGTCATAGAAAATCGCATCACTTAACTTCTCTTCAAGTGGGAGCGTAATGGTAAAAAACGTGTGCTAGTGGGACATGAAGTAATTTACTATGGACCAGTGGCAGCTCGTGCCGGTTGTAGCAGGCTTGCGCTACAACCGGAAAATGTTGCCATTATATAAGTATATAGGAATTATATACTTGTTTATATATGTATAAGAACCCATTTATCATTACTCTCGTAAGGCATAATCGCATCACAATTTTCTTGGGCTTAACTGCAAATTAGATACAAGAAATTAAACCGCACGTTTACCACCAGTTTACACTGCCTTGCTACGTCTTCGACTTCAACGTTGGAATATAGGCGAAGATACACCAGCGGCTGTCAGGAAGGGGGAGATGAGGCTTCGCGGGGAGGGTATTTCAATGTTAGGCAACCGTCTCCGGAGAGTTGCTGCGACGAAGTTCTCAACGCGCTTGACAGATAATGAGTTAGTAGTTCCAACATCTCCGCCAGGTGTCTCTGGGATCTTTCCGGCAGGCTACAAACTGTGACAATATTCTGTCAGATGAGATTCGTACTTTAGCTTTCTTGTAAATTTCCACAAACCGAATTTCTAAATTATATTTATAATTTTGTACAAAGGAATATGCAAAAGCAAGTAATAGAAATGCTTCAACAAGAATGGATCTTGCATTTATTGCCCGTGGAAGTTGGCAATACTACACCTCTTGATGTGGCTGTCGAGGCAGAGACACATTACATACCTGTGCAATACAATGATTGAAGAAATAGTATAAGCTCTTACCATGCTCTCCATCGAGAGTGACTTCCTTACTCAAACAGCAGACGTTATTGAAAGAGTTAGCACAAAATTTAATATGCGAAAGGAAATGTGTGAAACTAATGTGAAAATGGAATGTCTCCTAGAAAAATGTAAGTTTTAAGAACAGTATTTCTGAAACGAACTCATAAATTCACTGCATACCAATCTCAGCATCAGAGTCCTCCCCTTAATACCACAATTCTGTCAAACACCAACTTTTGAGGGCACGAGTCCCCACTACTACGGACTACAAAGTAGTTGAAGGAATCAAATTTCCTATTCATTACCTGACCATAATGTGTTGCAGAGAAATACAACTGATTTAAAGAATATTCACTTCAAGCCATTATTGTTTTATTATAACGTGACGGCTTTAATAAATACAGAACGCTGTACAATTTGAGAACAGATAAAGAATACTATAGTTGAGGAACTTTAAATTATACTTGAAAAAATAACATAAAATTTCATGGCCACTAAATAATACTTGTGAGGAGGGAGAATAATTTGTGACTCATAGAAACTCTTTCCACACCAGAGTTTTAAGTAGAGAAGTTTTATTTTTACTCTTATTATCATTAGTTCATTGATGTTTTGATTGTTACAAATAAAGGGACAATATTATTGCTTTTTATGTCGCGTTAACCGATAACAAATCATTAGTGTCTGAAGGAAATTGTCGTAAGACATACCTTTGCCGTCAAATAGGGCATTTCATGTTATTTCTGTAATACTTGAGCAAAAACAATTTTTATAAAGGGAGAGAAGTAAAACGTGCCCGCATAATAAAAACAGTAACGAATACACAGGAGTATATTTAGCCAAATTAAAAGTAGAAAACAATTTTTATACTGCACAATATTTACCTTTTCATGGACCTGGTCCACAAGTTAGAGGGTATTAGCAAACACTCACCTCAGCCAGAAGAGACACGTTTTCTGAAACAACAAATATTTGTAATTGAGTTTCATTCTATAGACACCAGCGCTTGAAAATAACACCTTGCGATATTAAAATTGCCCTTGAAAACAAGTAAATTATGCTACGTGTTTCTCAAACACAAAACAACGATATTTATTAATAATTTTAATGAATAATCGTTTCACAAAACAATAATATTACAAGAGTCATATGATAAAACATATTTGTAACAGAAATATTAAATAATTCTTGTATATATGACAAATATATCTGAGAATTATTCAATATTATAAATTAGACCTATGACATAAAGGAAACAAAACATTGATAAATAACGGAAAGATTTCTTTCAAACTGTTGGTAATCATGTAACATGTTATGAAATAGGTTTCGTGTTCTACGTTGAGAGCAACAAAGGAGAGAAACAAAAGAAAGTTGTACTTGTTGAGAGTAACAATGTTGTAGTTTTTCTGACGGAAATGAAACAAAGTATCTCCTCACAAAATCCTATTATATTTACTGGATCAGGCTATAGTATATCCGTATATTGATAAACTAGGCTTATACTCCAACAAAAAAGAAAAACAAAACACTTACAATAGAGAGGAAAACACCGAAGCAATAACAAAGTGGTAATAATAATAATAATAATAATAATAATAATAATAATAGTAAGGAGAGGAAGGTATCACTTGGTGTTATACATTACATACATACATAGTCTGAAAATGGTTTAAGTGGGCAATCAACATGACCGCTCATATCCCAAAAATCCATCGAAAAACACAAAAAATAATCGTCACTTCACAGAAGCAAACTTTCCGCCCTCCAGTGCGAGCTCGACATGGACCAGATTCCGTCCGTCCCGCGCGCGTGGGCGGAGAGCACCTGTCAAGAGCAGGCGGGCGCTGCCGAGGGGGCGGCGAGACGGAGCAGAGCGACAGGCGATGGATGCGTGCAGTCGAGCGTGAAGTTCGGATCCACGCCCCACCCGCCCGCTGCTCGCTACGCGTACTGGGCTCAGCCCGCCGGCTACACACCCGAACCCACCGTCGCCCGCCTAAGGCCTGCCGCGCCCGCTCTCGCTCGCGCCCAATCACTCCGGCGACAACTCTCGCCTGCGCCACCCACGACCCCGCACTCGACCGCCCACCTGCGCCACACCCGCGCGCCTCCGCACCCTCGCCCACGACCGCTTGCCGCCGAATGCGCCCACACCTGCCCACGCCCTCGTACGTCCGCGCCGCGCTCTCTCTCCACGCAGCGGCCGCAGCCACGCCAACCAGCGCTGGCCCCCGCCTTCGCCGTCCCCTCCTCCCTCCCTTCCTCGCCTGCGCCCCCGCGCCGCCTTCCAGGAGCGCGCTTCCCAAGCTCAGCCGACGGCGACGACCGCACGGGGAGGTATGGAGGGAGAAGCGAGGCCAAGGGGAGTGGCGGGGCACGACAGGATGAGGCAGGTGAGACAAACATGTCACGCGGAACGTGCGTGGGACAAGCGGGTCAGGACGGATTAGAAACGGATTTGGCCACGAGGAACCGGCAGAGAGGGAGGTGAACGCAAGGGCGAAAAGCGGGGGGGGGGGAAGAGGCGAAACGAGACGTTACGATACACGATGGTAATGGTCAGGATTGAACTGGACGTGACGAACGAGATGTCTAGGACAATAACGATGTACTTGCAGGGTGCGATGACCTATTATAGACCAGTGTTTTGTATCAAAATAAAAATGTAAGTTTATCAGGAGAAAAGTTTACAGTAGCGTATGACAAGTGTCCCAGATAAAGATTATATAAAACGTATTATGGTGGTTTTGGGGATGGAAAATAACCAGATGAGTGCCCTACATATAGTTTGTTTCAATATTTAAAGAAGAAAGAATACGCACGTAATGAAACTGTTAAAGGAATTAAGAGATCTCGTGGGAGAAAATTCATTGAAATATGCGAAACAAAATTTAATTCATACTTTCGGTGTAAATATTACAAATATGTAAACTGAATGCCTTTTTTGTGTTTAAATTTCTATGAAATGTATTGAATAGTTGTTTATAGATTGAATTATTGTCATTTTTACAACCACTCTCACATAGTCCACATCCATGGGAAACAATTATAATTAGTTCGATGTCGTATTGTTATGTATGTATTGGGTTGTTTATCTAGGAAACACCTTTCTGTAATTTGCAAATTCCAGCTAAACGTATAACGTAAATAACTACGCTTGTTCGTGTAATCTGTATTTCGCTGCAGTCCAATATCAGAACGTAAACAGGGCTATTTCTGCAAGCTTCCCCACCGTAAATAAATCTACACATATTTAGCATTGCTTATAGAGAGTTCAATTGTGGCGGCTTTTTGTTGCGTCACAATACGCTGAGCAGCAAGTGAGAGGTATTGCAAGAGCCAGAAGAGGTGCCAAGTTCCAAATTCAAATGGGAATATAATTAAAGAATAATCAATTGATTTGCTTTCATTATTCATTCACACATTCACAATGCTCTATCGGAAAGTTTTCTACCAGACAGAATCTCCTCATTTCGAGGAAACCTTATCTCATTTCTCCCAAAGGTGCCGCCACCTTTCTGTCTCTCTCCTAGTATTTGGTTCGACGGTCCCTGTCATTGTATTTCACCGTGACCTTCGCAGTACTTTCCATCGCTTTAGTCTCGCCGGTTCCCAATCAGCGCTCTCAGTGGACGCGCACGCGCGCCTACGCACGCCCACGCGGCCTCTCTCCGCTTTGCGGTCGGCGCGGCGGAACACGGCAGGTGCGCGCCACGCAAGCCCTCGTCGCCGCACGCTCCACGCACGCGCACGCTCACGCATGCACACGCTCGCGGGCGACGGCCCAGGCCGAGCCCGTTCGCTCGCCCACGCTCCGATCTCATCCATCTGTTCTGGCCCAGGCGCACTCGCCTATTAATTCACCCACAGTTGCCTATTGGACCTCGTGCCCTTTCAGTTACAATCACATGACAACAACCCTTTTGTTTCTCCTGTGTAAATGCACCCGACCGTCAGTGCCCAACGCTCTTTCTGATGGTTCAACTCGCCCGCTGTGCTAGCGTGCTTACGCTCTGCCCATGTTCATCTTCCATCCCCTGCTTCTCCATCTGCTGCTCTTCTCGTACTTGTCGACACACGCTCATCTGCACTCACGCACATGGCCAGGCAGGTCTACAGTTATTTGTCAATTCATGCCTTTTGGCACGTGACGGTTCAAGCTGGCTAGCCCGGCCTCGCTCGCCCACCAACGCTCGCCCACCCACGCACGTTCGCCCATTCGCCCACCCACCCACGCATGCACGCACGGACTCTCACGCACGCACGCCCACGCACGGAGGGCCACTCACGCAGGGCCACCTCCGCTCGCCCGCCCTGTTTCGCCCATCAATGCTACACCGCCCCCGTCCATGCTCCTTCGCCGTCGCTCACAAGAAGGCGTTCGCGCCCTTCTGTTTAGTTTCATCCTCTCTGGCTCTTCGTCTTATCCTGCCACCCACAACCACATCCACCTCAGGCATTCCCCTCCTGCGCCTCCCCTTTTCCACTCGAAACAGCCGACGTTAGCGAGATAGATATATGATTTCGGGTGATCTCTGGAGAACAATAGTGGCCGGCTGCTCTAATAGTTTTCCGTTGTTTCTCCGATCACTATCAGTTAATTGCCAGAGGAGTACCCTAACAAACGGGTCACGCACTAAACTTGATCTTTTCTTCCTATTCCTTGATCTATCCTCATAACTTATTTACACACACACACTAACATGCACTACCCTGCAATTCATGCCGCGAGACAAGTCGGGAACTTAGACCTTGGCCCGTTTGGAGTGGTGCTCTGCTGGTGGGTGATACCTGGTTGGGAAAAGCCCGCTAGGCGACGACGTGGTCGGCGCCGGATCTAAGAATACAGTGAGGAAAGATCACCGTCAGCTGCCGAATGCAAAAACAGGTATTAAACGTACGAGACTAAAGGTCTTAGCAATTGACCGTAGCAGTTGACCGTAGCAGTTGACCGCAGCAGTTGACCGTAGCAGTTGACCGTAGCAGTTGACCGTAGCAGTTGACCGTAGCAGTTGACCGTAGCAGTTAACCGTAGCAGTTAACCGTAGCAGTTGATATAATCAATCAATCCCGTGCTCTGCTGACCATTCATTCTGTGCCGCACGCGGACGATCACGCTCTTGACAGCGAACATCTTCTGCACCCGACTGTCTATCGCGTTTTCTTCAGTCAGTCTCCTCATATCCTCCGGCAACCCATGATTTCTGTTACCAATCACATACTTTTCATTTCTTCAATAATATAATCCTGTCGTCATCATTTCGTTGTAATGAGACATGCACTAATTATGTTCATTGCAATTCTCGTCGTCAGAAATACTATATTCACTTCCAATACGTGAAGATAACGTACTGGATGGGCTGGGTCGAGCGAGAGGACTGTGCATGGATTGCAGTTCATTCGACCCTTCCCAAACATTCCTACAATAGCTCATAAACTGAGGCGCGAAGGACCACCCAGACACCGTAATAACAATAACAGGTTACTACCACCACTGCAGGTCTGGGACTGCAAGAAGGAAAATTGAGCAGGTACTTGTTACCATGAGACAATGAAATAGAATGCATAAACATATATATTTGTAAAAATAAAGTACACTATAACTATGAACATTGAGTAAAAAAAGGACATTTGACCTATACAAATGTGATTACATGGATACACAGCACGTGCAATTGTACAGTTGAATATGTTGCAGCAGCCGCTGTTGGGAGGGCGGCGGGTTGCGAAACCCAGGCCGTCGCAGCAGCGGAGTGGCAAACGGCAAAGCGCCGTTAGCAGAACTTCCCACAACGTGGGACTGAAGGTGTGCGGGCATATAACACACACGTGGACGGGCGGAGCGCCGTCAGCAGAATGCTGTCCCACGACGTGGGACTGAAGGTGGCGCAATAACACACACGTGGACGGGCGGAGCGCCGTCGGTCAAACTCTTGCACAGGACGTGGAGCTGAAGCCGTGCGGCAGGACCGCTCCACACACGTGGACGGCGAGCGCCGTCGCGGTCAAAACTCTGCCAGGCGTGGAGCTGAAGCGTGCGCAGGACCGCTGCGCACAACGTGAACGTGGCAGAGCACCGTTGGTGAAAAAACGGAACTGTTTGCAGACATTCGTGTGGGCAACGCAGCTACGCCGCATGTAAAACACTAAAACAGTATAATAATGTTACCGTTTACCCGAGGCATTATTGGTTGCCAGGGCGCGCAATATCCCACACGTAGGGCAGTAGTGCACAAGCACACTTTGTCGGGCCGAAGGCCATGTTGAGGAGAGCGGCGCACAACACGTCCGGTTGGTCCGAAGGCCAGGCTGAGAAGAAGGTCTGTAGCCCTGCACAAAGGGCGCGTCGGTTGTCGTTGGCCAGGGGGGAGTGGGGGATCTGCCACGTCACGGGCGACGCTTCTAAAAGCCCACACAAAGAAGGAGAGCTGGCACAGAGAGGCGCTGGTCGCAGGTACCCGGCGAGGGTAATCCCTGAACCCCCACGTCACGCCGCGGCGGTCGGGGCAGGCAAGGGCTCCTGTGTAAGCCCGCGACCCCTGTGGGTGGCTCGGCGAACCATTTGAAGGAATACATAGTACATGCGCTAGCGTGCAAGAACCTGATTAAGCGTGCACCCATGCGAAGTAAATATATATATATAATAAATTAGCTTTGCTTGCTCTAACACGTACAATACTTAAATTTTCATTATTTTATGATTCCGTCAACCGTTCAGATAACGTACTCTTACAATAAGCAACATTGAAAACTCATTACGCAAATACTTACGAGGATTATATCACGACAACAATTTGAGTTGGTCATTTTATAAATAAACGGTTATACGTAGGTAAGATAAAAGTGATACAATGAGAGGTTTCCACTCATACCAGCACATTAACGGTTGAGACGCAAGCCACTGATTGCGAAGGGAGCGAAGATGAGCAGTGCAGCCGCACTACGAATCTCCGTCGCCGCCTCAGGGCATGCGAACGAGATGCTAGTTCTTGCAGGTCCACCCACAGCTTCTCGGCGTGTCGCTGTAAAGGTTTCATGACTTGTAGGGCTTCTACCACGGTGCTTTATCGGTTACATATCACAGCGTGAAACAGCGTCATAACACTCTGCTTTCGTAGATGCCTATCCATCCAACCGCACCAGCCAGCGTTTCCCGGCCACAAATCCTAGCAATAAAAAGGAACCAGAAGGTCGTCTGTTAGAGAACCGAAGAAACCGTAAAAACGCTCTAAAGATTATTTTTAGCAACGACAAGTTAAAGGTTTGTTACACTCTACAAATGGTTTTGGTAGCTTTGTTACAACATATGTACTGACAAAAAATTAGTATCTTAGTCATCGAACGTCATCGCGATTCACGGTTAATCCTATTTTTCTCTCGCAGTATAGTAAAAATACGAAGTAGGATTAACAAATATTTTACAAATTTTGCATAAAGGCCCAATATTGCAAATATCACACCACCTTTGGTAAATTCTACTTTCCCAAAACGTTAAAGTGAGAAACATATCCTGCAATTTCAATTAGAGATGTACGAAAATGCCCCTAGTAAGTCAAATACATTTCCAATATCACACTTGACCGGGATATCGTGAATAAAGTACATGTCTGATTGCGAATATTTTAGATTACATTGAATTAAAATAATATATAGCAAAACACTGCCAACATTAACACTATGCCATTTAAATTGCCGATAATAATCGGAGATAATCAAGTAACTTTTCGGGGCATAACATTTTCTATAAAATCCTTTTGATAAGTAATTACTCTAGTAGTTTGAAACTTACCTGAAAGTTTGAAATCACAAGTGGAATTCGGTTTTCGGTTTCACAAATAAAAGTCATAAATCGACTAAGTAGTGTGAACATACTATTAACAACAGCGAAAAACATTTCTTCGTGAGATATTTAGATGCTGTATTGATTACTGAAGTTTCCGACACCGAAAAAATGTTTTTTTTTAGTTTCCAAAACGGTTGGACATATCTATGTTAAAATGATAGCAAAAAGCGCATGCGAACTTTTCGATTTTACGGGCTCGTGATCATCTTGTAATAAAACTCTATTGTCCGGTGGCAACTAATCACTCGTGAGTGGAATAGTCTCACCTATTAGCACCCTGCTGTCACCCCCTCTCAGTTTACAACGGCCCCCGCCCCCATCCGTTTTCCCGTCGCCGCTGCAGGCGCTGCAGGCCGCGCGACCGATCCGGTTGCTGTTATTCCAAAGCGCACTCCCCGCTGTTCAATGCGGCGAAAGCCACTCAACATGTGGATAAATACTGATTTCCATATTTGCAATGAATACAACATTCACATGGAAGACAAATGTTGTTTTAGTATTTAAAAACAAGCTGTTGCCGGTTCATTTGATGCTATGATCGCGCGGCACGATGTATATGCGCCTGGCTCTGCCGAGGATCCCAAATTGAAATTTTAACCAGAGCTGGTTACCATTCTGTAAAAGCCCCCTGGAATCAGCATTTCGCGCTGACAACAGCGCTGTGGTTTTGAGGACGAGAAAGAAACAACGAAGTAGGTGTACAATTGGTTTATTAACATTGTCAAATAAGCGACACGACTCTACAGATAACACAGTTGCTAGATATATTCCGATTAGCGAATTCTACAACCCTACTACAACCCCCCACTTTTGGCGTTAATGATAAATTAAAATCTCCTTGCACTTATAAGGCAATGAAAAGAATGTGTAACTATTAAAGAAAGATAATATGAAAATTAAATTCACGGAATTTTTTTCCAAATATTGTGACTGAATAATCCAATTACTAATTAATTTCAGAAAACAAAATGTGTACGTCAGTATTCCTTCTTTTACTCCATAAACTCCTTAAATTCAAATTATTCTTTGCTAAATTATTCCGTTAATAATTCAGCTAATTATTCAGATAAATTTCATTAATTATTCAGCTTACGTTATTGCCAATCAATTCTGCCTATCGTACGAAATGAAATTGTACCGGCAGACGGACCTGCAGTCGGGGAAAATAATTTTATAGTTAACAGATACCGTTACAACATACACGCACATCAAAAGCCTGGTGGTGCAGCTCAGAAGTATGTTGAGAATTTTATCCACCTCTTTCTTCTTGGATTAGAATTTAATACTTTACTCTTAAGAATAGGTTTTCTACCAGTTAAAATATTAAGTTTTCTGTTATAACAGTTAAGATTTACTCTACTTAATTTTTATTATAACCTCCTTTTTTGGGTTTAATTATTCATCCTCTGAGATGAATAATAATACAAACGTATCTCGAGCATTGCAATCGAAAATACAGCGCACGTAAATGAGACACTGGATTCGGCAGTTACATCGCCTAATTTCTTACATTACTCATAATCTATGCGAAATTATACTGTAGTAAATTAGACTCAAATGAATTTAATGTTTTTGGCAGGTGTGTGAAATAAAGTAGAGCAACCCAGCCGTGAAATTTGCAAACTAAAATTTCAATTAGAAGAAAAGGCACACGAGTTGGAAATGTACTCGCGCCGAAATTGCTTGCAAATATTCGGATTGGGAAAAAACTGAAAATGACACTGACAAGCTGGTAATATAGACGGTGCCGAAAAATGTAAAAGCAGACAAAAACTTGCAGAATAACATCAGAAGTCATAGAATATGTCCATAAGCAACTGGAAAAATCAGACCCTTTGTTGTGAAATATTTGAGGCACGGGATGCCGGGTGAAAAGCTTCACTCGACGCGGAAGCTGAAGCACACTGAGACCACAATTCGTGAGGGCCTCACCAAATTCGGCCTCTAGCTGCTGCAAGTGGCCACTGACCGCTTTGATATCCGAAACGGGCGGACCGAACACGGCTCTATCTTAATAGAAAACGGCAATGGTCGTTCGTAGGAGAGAACAGCTGCAGAGAATCATATACAAGTAAGTGTGTTCGAGAATTTCCCTACTTTTATATTCTAAAATTTTCATCGGCAAACCGATGAACTGTAAGAGCTATCTACTTTCGTCTCGGTCACGTCCTATAAAAAAATTAACCTGTGAGAGACCGGACCCTTTCCTTAATCGTCCAAGACTGACAGAAATAATCCTAATCCTTGCGCTCTTTTGCTGTTCATAGCGTATTCAAACGCCCAGGTGAAAAGTCTCCTTGAATCAAAAAACATAGTTTTGTAAATAAAGTATCATTTGGAAAAAACTTGAAAAAACAATCCCGGTTGTTTTTCAAACCATAGAAATAAAATCCCACGACATTTTTTTTCATTCATTACGAGGATATAATAAAAATAATTTAAAGAATCGAATATAATGATACACCTTAAGACTATAAAACTATTATCGACTATGAATAAATAAATATGAAACTATTAAATATAGTGAAGATGTTACCTATCTAACCATTAGCAATATATTTCTCAGTAATGAGCGGGATATAGCCGTAGTCCTCGAAGACTGTACTTGAGCATTCTATTCTCAAGATCAGTAGAAACTATATTACATTCCGACCAGTTATTTCAGACTATTTCTACAGTAATAGTAAACGTCGTCCGAAAGGACCCTAAACAATAGATTCAAAAAAGGCTACATCAGGAAAATTGGAGACACGCTATTAAATGTTCTTGAAGACAGAAAAGGCAGTATATTAAATCAATATAGGCCTAACTTTCCTGATTTTGTGAATTTCATAAAAGCATTCTTATCGGTAGATCTGACATCTTGCTTGCAAATATAAAATCATAGAATTTGTACATACATTATATAAATTAATTTTAATCAATATTGTACAATTATTTTTAATTATTTGCAGCTCAAATGACTTAAAACATAATCAAGGAATTGCTCAGAGTGGGCTACTGTGAGGGAGCAATGGCCTTCTGAATTTGCGTAAATGACACGTGCTTTGCACTCGTATACAACAGCCATAATACGTACTCGGATTTTTTTCAGATATGCTACTCAGCTCTTCGAATTCGCACAGTGAATTAACGAAGATATGATAGTTCTGAACTGTCTGCACCATTAGGTAGGCAATTTAATTCAAATAAATCACAGTGCATGCTTATCAGCTCCGAAACCACTATAATTGAAATTTCAACTTCCGTTCTACCTATAATGTGGATGTAATACAACTACTGTATGGTTCCGGAGTCAAAATGTTCCTTTTCACTCCCAGTCGTAAATGTATAGATTGACACTCTGTGTTTATAAGATTATAATGAATCAAGAGGTTCAGCGGATCAGCAGGCCATATACCCTGAGCCTCCGCATTATTTTTATTAATAACATTGCTACCATTACTATTATCAGTATTAAAATAATGAATTCTGTCGTTCAAATTTACGAAAAATACGCTGTTGAGTTTTGCAATTTGTTTGCTGAAAGAGGAAATAACTCACGATAACCGCATGTTAAACGGAACTATATATCCGTTTTCAAATAATTTAATTACTCTCCAAATAACTTTGAAATAACAGTAAAAATAATAAAAACAAGTGGAATGCGTGAAGGTGGTTTGATTTAATGAGCGCTAAAATTTGCTTGCATCGTTCAAAGCTCACTGCTACACATAGGAGTCTGAAATAATGTAAATTATTTAAATTGAACAAATCAAATCTCTACTTTCAAATTCAGCCAAAGAAATAGAGCGTAAAAGAAGAACATGATTTGTGAAATATGGATTATTATTATTAATTATTATTGTTATTATTTATCAGTAGAAGTGCATTGTAAACATGGTTGAAAGCGTCGACAACCGGAAGTATAGTACGTACTCATAATTAACAAATATGAGCTCAAAACGAGATGATCACATAAAGGTGGTCATATGAACGTATACTCTGAAGTACGAAAATATTTTTTTCTTCCCCACTTCGAGGAAACCTTTAGATAACAGTAATGATTTTTGCGCGGAATTCAAATATGCAAGAAGTGTTCCTCTACCACCTATGACGTTTTTATACACGATAGTAACTTTTATACACAAAAGATAAGTTAATAAAATGTCAAATTCAGTGAATGCATTCTAGTTCTTGATCCACCAAATATTTAACAAAACCTGTCTTGGTTCTGGTATTAAGACTCGGTAGAAACTCTGGTCGATCGTTTCAAGTAAGCATGGCTATCCGACACGGCTGTCAGACACGTTAGCATTGGAACATGTAACCACATGAGGAAAGGAGGGTCCCAAAATGGACTTTGAGGGGTATATTTAGAGAATTCGGCATCAGGTGGCGAGAGAAAGGAAGCTCACTCCAAGTCACCGAATATAAGTATCCACAATGAACGGGCTCAATATCAAAAAGAAAAAACAACGCGGGGGCGAGGCAAGAGAGAGAAATTAAGAACGGAATCGAATGTGGACGATAAATGGATCGCGGGTGCAAATTGAAGAAAAGATCGTCAAATTCAAAATGAGAGACGCCATGAGAGATTTAAGTGAGATCAATATGAAGACATACAACGAAAATGAAACATGACTGTCATTCATTGGAATAGTGAGCGAGCGCAGTAAGAATCAACCACACTGCGATTGAGTAATGATTTAATAAATGTTAAAAGAGTTTGCCGAGTTGTGTGTACATGAACAGTAACCGAGGTATTATAATATTACGAAACGCAACTAATGCGAAAAGGACGTCCTATTGTATCACCTCTAGTTTATATTCATGGTCTTTTGTCTTTACATTTTCATATTTGAAATAATTATAGCTTATGTCTGAATTGCATAAATAAGGATAGAGAGTAAATTTGTTGTCACTTTTCAACAGAATAGACTTGAAATGAACGTCTGTCAAATCAATTAACAGTCTACCTTTCGCATTTTAATGCTCGTAGAAAGTACACAATATACTTCATAGCGGAAATCTGACGAATATGAGTTCGCAAGTTGAGACATAATACTGCGAGTTTTGAGTTCCTAGTAAATATTTTTATCTTTGCAATATACAAATATCCCTTCTACAGCATAATATCTGATATCTCATTCTTTTCAGAAGTCGCCAAGTATGTTGTTAAAATATGTACAGGCACTACGTGAAATTATGAGAACAAATGTAAACGAAAAACGTAAGAGAACATAACAAAACTATTTTGTCCCCAAACTAATTATTAAGTTGTAAATAATTCGTATTTCTTTCGAACATAATATTAATACCAACATGAGAATCTCTTGATTGCTTATCACATGGAATGTTTACAAATATTTTTAAACGTCATTCATTTCATTTCTAATAAATCGGCGTTGCATTTATAACACAATTATTTGTATATTTTGTTTCCATAAATTCAAAATGAGGAATACTATGTCACATATCACTACATCCTCAGTTTATGAATTTGTAAAAGCAAACAACAAAGACCATAAATATGCTATGCTAATAATTTTGAAATTAAAGCAGCGCCAGAGACACTGTTCACACTAACAGAGAGTGTATGCTAAACTGATACATCATGTAAACAATGGTAGGTGTCAGAGAAGATATATTATCAACAACATGAGCAAATGTGAGTCTTTAATTATATTATGTTAAATTTGTGTTAGGGTCCTCGTAAATGGCATTTCGCATATATATTTGGCATAGCACTTAAAGTAAGACAAAATAAAACATATTTTGATTCCTTAAGTTTTTGTAAAAGTTTTATTCTACACTTCTCACACAGCGAGAATATTTTGTTAAAACAATAATTTCAATTTATCTTCTGTGGTATCTTGAGGTAATCCATAATATGGTAAAAGTAATATAGTAATGAATAAAATTATTAAACTTTTTGTGAACGACTATTTACTTTACCATATTAATTTTATTTTGGTAAAAAATACCGTATCATCTGCTTCAAGTAATAATTTTATTGAATAAGTAAGCTTCTGAATAACTAATTTCCTTGTTCAGTTTAAGTAATATTAAATTTATGAATAGGACTTGAAATAACTTCATATAATTTTATAATTTTAAATTTATTTTTAAATTTAAATTAATAGCGAACAGTTATGAAACAACTCTTTTACTATTTTCATAAAAGACAAAAACCTTTGTGAGAAGACAATCCAATCTGTGCATATTTCATGAGCACTGTAACCCCATCCTCTCCTTTTTAAAATACTTGATTGAATTTTGAAACAAAGTAGCAACTACTTTTTTATAATAATTTGTAGCAAGAAATTGACTCAACAATTTGACTCATTTGCCTAAGCAAAATAACTACAGATTTTATTTGTTGCTGCAACTTAGGAAGTAAAGAAAGGTCCCCCAAAATCCTGCAAATCTCAAAAAAACGTCTGCCGATAGTGAAGTTAAATTGAATATATTGAAGAAAAACAAGAAGATTCCTAAGCATTTGCGAAATGGATTAAAGTAAGCTGGAGGAAAATTCTGTGGAGTGTCCCAGCATCCTTGAATGCTGCTCAAGAAATCAGTCGTTTACTCACAAGCTGAAATACAATATTTTACCAATATCGCTAAATTGGTCATGTGAAGTGATCTTGGAAGGAGAGGCTGTAGAATCCCGCTGGGGAATAATTGACCACATATAGTGGCATGGTGGCCATTGTCTCTCACCACGCATCAACTTTCTAACCTTAGCCAATATTTTCTTGCCTGTGCGGATAAAGAAAGAACACTCAATAAACTTGTATGGATTTTATTTACTAAAGGTGGACTAAAAAATAGCAAACAAAACATACTGGCATCTGGATTACTATTCTGAATGTCATAGTAAGAGTAGTGTAAAATGATGTCGACTTAACTTTCAGTAAAAATATGGTGTGTAATTACAAGCAAACTAAATGTTAAAATAATTCTCTCTTCTCTGCTTTAACAAGTGGCATTACATTACAATTATTTATACTCATTAGTCTAATTTCTGTTAGAAAAAATATTCACGCAGCGAACAAATCCAACAATGAAAGATCCTTCAAGCGCATTAAATATAAACTCGACTTACAGAATACCAATAATCGTCCATTCAGTCCTCCTTTCCATTCGTGATTTTCGCGCATTTTTGCATTTTGCATTATGTGGAAAAGCCTCTAAATTATTTACCCAAAGATAAATGGACCTCCGCGCCGAAATCAGCGCAGAGAGGCATGTCGACGCAAGCCAGCGAGGGAGTGGGGGTGGGTGTGGCGATATGGAGCGAGCGGTCGGGCGCTTGGCCCAAAAACGCTGCTAAAGTTGGTAATGGGGAAGTAAGCGGCCAGCAAGCCAGGGCAGGGTCCGCGCGCGGAGGCGTGGGCGTCGGCGGGGGCGGAGGCGGAGGCGGGGGCGGGGCGGAGGCGGGGCGGGGCGGTAAGCGGGAGCGGGGGGTGGCGAAAGTATGCGGAGTGCGCGCGTCCTAGCAGCAGCGGCAGCGGCGCTCTCATTCATTATTCATGACTTTTGTGATTGCGACACGAGAATTTTGTGTACGCGTATTTGTACAACAAAACAAATGTGTGCCCTGCATATTAAGCGCGTATTACAACGCTCGGGGGAGGGGGAGACGGATCGGGCTGGCGGGTGGCGGGTGGGGGCGGGCGGGGGCGGAGGCGGAGGCGGCCGGGGCGCCGGGCTGAAGTTGGCCGCATTATTTTCGCATCGGCGGAAGCATTAGGAGGTGATGAATATTGCCTGACGTAATTACTCATTCCGGAGCGCGTCTCTGGGAGAGCGGCCCTGTTGCCTCTCCGCCGCCGCCCCCGCCGCTCGCTTCGACACCGCTGCCGCCAACGGCGGTCGACTCTGTTTGCGCGTCTTCGCTTGGTTGGCGTTCGGTGAGGGATGGTGGAAGTGACGAGAACAGGGCGGCGTGGGGGCTGGTAGACGCGGATGGGGTCAGAGCGCCCAAGTGCAGACAGCGGCACAAGATGCAAAAATGAACGGGAGAGCGATACACTGCTTACAGTCAACAGATTTCTATCTGCAGCCTACAAGCAGTTAATGAATGCAATCAAAATAGATATTCAGTTTTCTGTAGAATCGTGGACCTTTAATACGTATCTACAAACTTAACTCTCTTAATCGAGATTATATTTTTCTATCAAACAAGCGCTCTCATTCCAACGTTGTTGTAAGTTTGGATAATTGTTCTCAGTGATTGCTGTTTAAAGTCAATTAGGGTCACGAGTGGGGGGATTTGACGACAATATGTTCATTGGTAGGTGAACTTGGGAGAGCAATCGTAATAGGTGGGCACCTTTTGTCAAATGAGCTCTCTTAGTCAGTGGATCGTCTTAGAATTTGGATCGTCTTGAATGTCAAGGGTGTCGCTCTCGGAACCAGATGTGATGATGCCGTCTAGCTTCAACGTCTCTTCTGGTCTTAAGCAACTAATTCAGTAGCGATGGGGTTAAGTGGAAGTTGTGATGTAAGTGATGTTGTAAATCGTTTTCTTAGTTTCTAAAGTAAGAAAAATGAATATTACAAACTCTTCTGAATTATCGGAAAGGTGTGCAAGTCAGTAGAATGAAACGACTCATAGTAACTGTGAAGGGACAAGAAATATGCAAAGAAGCGATGAAGAATCTACAGGGAAACGAAAAAACAGAAGATGGTCTGAAAGGGGGTGAACGGTGTTGGTGGTAGCGACTTCTGAAGAGTAAGCCAAACACTCGGAAGCGAAAGTGGGGGGAGAAAATGCGGGCAAACACACCAGCCTGGAAAAGAGAACACGCAAATGTTTGCCCTGAAGAAAATTATAAGAGGTAGAGAGGAAACTGGATGAAAAGTCAGGGAAGTTGATGATAATGTAGAGAGAACAGAAGACGTGAAGCGAGCCAGGTGGAAAATAAACGAACCTGGAATGGGGAAGGGGTTCTGGAGAAACGTACCGTACACTTTCTCTCGACATTCCATTATACTTCGAGTTCCACCTTGGGGGAGTATTTTCTTCATAGGCCCAGATTGCAATGCGGTGTGTTGACTTTTCATTCAATAAATGTGTAGAAATTAAAGAGTTAGACTGAAGTGAGGAGGTGCTTTTGCAAATTAAATGAAGCAGTTTCCGAAGAACGATTTCAAGCCCAATAATGTAATAAATTATTTGCAATATCTCTTTTTAAATAATAAGCATCATAATTTTAAGCGAATAAATAGTGAGCAATTGTTTTTCTCCGTTGAAAGAACATTTTTTTTAAATATGACAAAAAAATCAAATCAAAAATGTATTGTAAACTAAATGTTCACTTATGTATAGTATGTGCCGTTTGAATGTCAGAGATATAACTGTTAGAAATGAAAAAAAAGAAAAGAAATCTGCTCATAGATGCAGATCACATAGTTTCAATTATCGTTGCGAAGTACTCAACTAGTACCAGTGTATCATGTTGTTAACTCCATACATTGTATAAAGCACCATATCATAAACAGCGTATTCACACAATACAATGGAATTCATATTACAATGAGAGCTATTGAGACTCCAGTGATTAAGCCCCCAATATATTGCAATGCTTCCAGAATACGTGAATAATAAACGTATTGAATTATGTATAGAGAGTAAATAATGTTACAAGCGAAGAGAGTGTTAAACAAGTAGCAAAATTCCAATAATTTTGAAAAAGGATGAACAAAGAGAATAATTGTCATTCGATGTTTTCGTCACGAAAAAAATCAAACATATCTATCTCAACTGATAGACAATTGGTTCCTTAAATCCCATCACATGCATGCAGTATTTTACATTAAGATCTAATTTGACCATATAAAGTATATAGTCAACATCGCATTCTTAATAGCATCTAAAATCCAAGCTTGAGAATCTAAAACAATCTGTAAGGGAATTTTCTAAGGGTGACAACTACTTTGTGACATGTAAAAGAATCTTTGCGGATTCACATGATAATCAAATCGATTGGATATTATTCTAAATGTGATTTCAAGTTTCGACCCCGGGTAGCTGACTGTCCAGCGGGCTCACTTTGAATGACGCGATCTCGGTTCGATTCTCGGTCCGGACAGATTATAGTGTGCGTTTTTCTTGAAACGTCGCAGTATCTGTTTCTGTGTGACGATGAGAAAGCTCACTTCTGGTCTCCTCAACCTCAGAATACGGTGTAGGGATGTCTATGTGCTAATCACACCTATCTCTAATAGGTGGCCGCAAGGCCGGAACGCCGCTGGTAGGCCTAGGCACTAAGGAGCTGTTGTGCCAGTACAGTGTGATATCACGTTTCACTACAAATAGTTTGAATATTGTTATCTAAAACTGACATTTGACACTGTATGTTCAAATTCCTTGTAAGAAATTTGCTTTTGTAGGTCTGTTAAACTTAAATTTTAATGTTCTAATAGTTTGGTTGTTAAATAATTGTTTGCAATAGAAAACACAGTAAGTAATAATTTATTTTTATGCACTACTTGTTATAAGCCGTTAAACGGAAGACCGTACTTGATAGCTCGAGTCTCACCCAATTAAGTCACTAGTATGTCACACCCAGGCGCTACAAGATATGCTTTGTACCGCACCTGTTCGATAGATACCCAAGATACACAAAAAATCAAAACATCGAAATGGAGGCCCCTCTGCGCCTACGGGCGTAAGTGAAACGTTCTTTATTTGAAGCCAAGCTGCTTCATATTTGGATTTGGCGGGATACTTTGTCTCGTAACAAAAAAGAGTTGTGGCCAAAGTGAACTGAATTCAGTTTTAGTCTTCAGTTTGAAAACAACTTCACATTTCCACTTTTCACACCTAGCTTTATTTACATAAGACAAGATTGGATCACATAAATATGTACCATCTGAGTAGTGAATTGCAATGTGTCATAGAGGAAACGAATTTTGCCTTTTTGGAAGCTAGAGTGTACAGCCGTGTACTGTTTACCCCAGTTAGCAGTGCAATAAAACAAAATAAAGAATGCTTGCCTGTACTGATCTATATTAAAAATTTTTTCAAGTAGAAACAATACTTCAAACACTTGAATACTACTCTTGAACCGTTGAGAGAAGCGGAAAGTCACTTAGTTTTGTCACGTAATAAGTGACTCCAAACTTACCGATCTCAGACTAGCGGTCCGCCAGACAACAGACGAAGCATCTCATTATATAACATTCTTCTTGTAGTACCACCCTTGTTACTGTGTGTGAGCAGCGAAGAAGAGTCGTCATTTTCTAATAATATGTACAATGTCTGTCACAAAAATAATTAGTCGCAATTCTTTCTGCCTTCTCTATAAGTAGCAGAACTGTCAGACTAGTTTGGATTGGATAAGCGAAGCTTTAGCTATTAAACGGTTCCTAGTCCAGTTGTCTCTGTATCCTGGAAAAGTTAGAACGTGTACGTTTATGAGTTCCTGAGTGGTAGTCGTATCGTATTTTCGATGGAAAAATCTTTGGATGAAAGATATCTAATCCAGTTTTGCGTGGTGCTAAACAAGATGCTGGTGGAAACTTTCAAGGTTTTTCATCATACGTTTAGGACACTTATCACCGGGAATGAGACGTGGATCTTCGAATAGGACCCGGAAGCAAAGAGGCAGAGGGCGGAGTGTTTTACCTCGTCGTCCCCGCACTCGCAGAACGCTTGAATGAGAAAATCACGCGTGGTCGTGCTCATTGCTTTTTTTGACACAAATGGGATTGCGCATAGTGATTTCGAACCTCCTGGATACACCGTAAACGGCTACTTCTACAAACAAGGACTTCAGAGACTGAAAGACGGAGTCATCCGCTTCCGAAAAAAGGCCAGCGATTCCCGGACGCATTACGGCAGTTCGCCGACTCACACCGCCTTCGTTATCGGGCACTACCTGGCCTTTACCTTTTTTTCCACAACCGCCCTCTAGACCCGACCTTACTCCGACGGACGTATTTATGTTCCCTCGTTCGAAAAGGGTCATGAAAGAAACCCATTGCAAGACTATGGACAACGCAATCGAAATCGAACGACGAGGGCTCTAAAAGACTTCTTCGACGAGGACTCGCTGGGAGCGTACGAGGCAAGGAAATCACGCCGGCAAAAATGTATCGATGCACAAGAGTTATACTTTGAAGAATGTTAAGTTGCTATTGAAGCATTTATTTATAAAATTTATTAGTTTTTTAAAAAATGCATCGTATGAATTTTGGGACATGAATTGCATGTCATTATTTCTTATTTCAAAATACTTAGGTATAGCTACGTGCTATTTTCTTGACAGGATTCAACCAGAAACAATACGTTAGAATCCAAACAAGGAGAAGACGTTGAAGATGTGAAAGAAGAAGAACAAGATAATGTAAAAGAAGAGGAAGAAGAAGGAAAAGAAGAGGAGAAAGAAAAAGACGTGAAAGAAGAATAAAGAAGTGGAAGAAGAAATAAAGACGAGAAAGAAGGAAATACCAAGAGGAAGAAGAGCAAAATGGAAAAAAGGGGTCTGCAATGAGTGCATCAATAACCCGCCCGTTTCGAACCCTCCCTTCCACCGCGAGCCGGGCGACACGCGTGGAGCTGCCGTCGGGCGGCAAACGACGCCCGCGCCCCTGGCGGCGTCTCGGAGCAATAGCCGGCAGCCGGAGGCCCATTCGGTGGCGCGCATCGCCGGATAATAACGGGCTGTAGAGGGCACCGAATGCCGCCACGGCGTTTAATTTCGGCCCTGCACACGTACGCGAATAAAAAGAGATGGCCCTTGTTCCTCGGGCGCTTAGACGCCGCCACGCCTCGCCAGCTGAGCACGGAGCGTACAGCGAGATCTGTTTATGCTTAGGAAACAACGAAGGATCAACACTCCAACAATAATGCTCGTGCGTCATTTGTTTACACATTGCCAGATAGCGTTAAAATATTGAAATGGATTCCTAAATTCAAAAGTCAAATAAATCTGGGTGTTTATGAATTTCTTCTAAACAATTTAGAAAAAGTACGGATGATTCACAACACAAATGTAATTTTATAACGATGACAATGTAATTCTGTTATTTTCCATAATGTACAAAAGTAAAAATGCAAACATAAAGCAAATGTAAATACCTTTTTAGCTACTGATTACCAACTCAATATCTTTTTTCTGCCGACTTTCCATTGATCCATTGAGCAAATTCTGAGAAGGTTTTTTGTTTTCCTTTGGTGAACAAACGTCTTTTCTTCGCCATCAAGAACACATTTCTTTCTAACGATGGTTAATAGAACATTTTAGGCCGTTCAAGGGTTATTTGATGTAGCTCCTTCCGAACACGTAAATACGGCTGAAAGGAAGGTGATCAAAAAGATTCTAAAGAGATAAATAAAGAATAGTGATTACCTAAATCAATCAACCTACACTGTTTCTGATTATTAAAGTAAGGAATTGAATGGCACTGATTTTCATGGAATACTTCACCGTATGATTTTTCACAATTATTTTAGAGTGCTAACGTATTACGTTAATCATAAACATTTGGCATGTGTTTGCCATTAATAATATAACGAAAAGTAGTGCTGAGGTAAACCAACCTTTGAATAATGTACATCATTAAAGGCGGTTAAAATACATTGGGTAAAATCATTTTGTGAAAAAAAAGCGATTAAAATTAAACTCATGTCCTGAAATAAAGTTTGCTATTCTATTGGTTTCCAAACGCATAATTTGCAGTAACTGTGACCGCTATTAGATATTACTTCTGAAATTAAAAAAATAAATAAATGCGTTTAATAAAGTATTTCTATGTGAAATTTTAGGTTTTCTAAATATTTTCACTTAAACAAAATCATTATTGTCTATTCGGAGAATCAACAAATAGTTGAATGTGCTAGACCATCTTAGACTTGGTGGACTGTTAAATGTTCGCAAATGAGCCTCAAGGATTTTTGCAAATATTTAAACTGAGAAGAGTAAAAAGTAGTGAAAAGAACTCATATTGTTTATTTTCTATACGACGAAAGCTGTTTGAAAGAAAAGTGAACCAAATACAAATAGTTGTAAATCTTCATCTTATTGTTTAGATAACCGTGTTCATACAACTTTTCTTACTTAATGCCCAATTTGTCTTGTTATATCTCCAACACCACACATGGTCATCAGCAATTACAGACACAACATCTCTGGCCATTATTGAATGTCTGTCGTTAAAAGGACGACCTTCGCCAAAACGTTCCAACTAGCTTTCCCCTGCGCATTATCTGTTGACATTCCACCTCTATTACTTGCCGACCCTCCGCTGCTATCATTAACGACCCCTCGTTGCCCCTTCCGTCCTAATAGCCTCTCCGATACGGAGCCTACCTCGCTGCTTCGCGCGGCCGCCAACAAGCTCCTTACCAGAAGCCCCAACTTCTCCTCCCTCGCTCGGCGTCTGTCCTCTGCCATCGCCGCCCCGCTCCGCCGCTCCCATCTCTCTGGTGGTGGAGGATTAAGCTTCAGCTGGCACTGTCTCTGCCGCCAGTTTGTCACCACCTCGTTCCGCGTTTTTTGCCTCGACTTTTCCGCTACCGTCTCCTCCGAAAGGTCGCCATCCTACCCACCACCTTGTCTCCTCACCAACTCTTTCACCAAGCTCTTCCTGGAGGCTTTTGACTTCATCTCCGGCAGCACCATCACCATTTCCGCTTCATCCATCTCCTCGTCCTTATTCGTTGCCTAACCGACACCACTTGCCTGGCTGCAGCCGTTTTCATCTTGCTTCGTCTTTTTCACTACCATTCCCATTCCTTTTTTTCGCCTCCTCTGCCCTGGACGTTCTCGTCATCGCCATCTTTGTCATCCTGGCCTTCCTTGCCATTCTCTCCAACCTCCTTGTCCTCATGGCTGCGCCGTCCTCGGAATCGCCGCCCTCGCCACTGTCACCGACTTCTTAGCTCTCTTCGCTGTCTCCGCTACCTCTGTCCTCAACGTCCTCGCCCCTCTCACCCCCTTGGCCGACACGGCCATCCTCGTCTCCCGTGGCCGCATCGCCGTGACCACAAACGCGTTCCTCCTAGCGACCGACCGCATTCATCGGTCATTTTCCGTGGTTTCTCCAATCAACACTACGCGAATTCAGGAGCTAACGCCCTAATTAACGCGCCACAGATCGTGCGCGATCTTTCCTTCCCATTTCTTGCTCTATCCTCACCTCTTACCGAACACAAACGTGCACTAGACTACCACATTTACCAGGGAGACTTATCAGGAACTTCGAACTTCTAGCGACTACGGTATTACACTGATGGGAGATTCGTAGTTGGGCGAAACCCCAAAAGCCGACGGTACGTTGGCGCCGGATCTCTCCATTCAGCAGGGAATGATCACAACCACCTTCCGAGGAATAAACCCGCTGTATTTATGGAACTATGACCTTAGCAGTTGTCGAAAATTAATAACAATCAATCAAGAAGTAAATAAATAAATGAACAAACGTGTTTCCTACATTCTCCGAGTTTGCTATCTTCTACAACTGCTCCTGATTCTGTTCCCGTCGATTCCCCTTCAGGCCTGTATTAATCTCCTCTCCGCCTCCTACAGCAGTCGACCGTCACCACCTCCTCCTTCTTCTTCTCCTGTTCTACACCGCTGTGTGTGCTGTCTCCACCTTCGCCGCCCAGCCCGTGTCCTTTCCGGAGCCGAAGCCGCTGGCGTTCCCATCTTTTCCGGGTCCACCTCCGCCCCCATCGCCGCCCTTTTCACAGCCCCTCCGACATCCCCGTCTCGTCCGCGCCGCGGCCGCCGCCCCCACGTGTTATTGTTATGGGCGCTGAGGGACAGCCGTCATATCTCACGGCATTGGGCGCGAGGGCCGCGCAGGGCCGCGGGCGGCGGGGGCGCGGCGCGTCGCGTCAAATGGTGCGGAAGGCTGCGGCGCAGATAACTGGGCGCGAGAGACGGCGCGGCCGACGCCGCCAGCGATGACGACGACGACCCCGCGCCGGAAGACGAGGGAGGCGACCCAAGTCAGCGCGAGGGTCGTGAAGAGAAGAAAAGAGGACGACGTGAACCTCGAAGGACACGGAAGGGACAAGACTCATGAAGACGAATGAAGGAAACGATGTTGCATTTACATTAGTGATCGCGTGATTTCAGGGACTACGATTCTGCGATTAGTGATTTCCATGACCAAGAAGGACAAGAAATGGATTAAATACAACGGCAGACCCATGAACACGAGTGTAGGTGACGACGTGTGTCTGACCGATTAGTGATTGCGGGCATGTCGATTGCTATGATCAATAACCTCTAAAAATACAACCAATAAATATCAAGCTAATAATGAGAGTGCATGTTTTCCTCCCCGAGGTGGCAATGATTTTCCTTCGCTGGAGGGCAAGATTGGCGCCTGTCTTGGCATAGGATTGCGGGTTTTTCTCTTACCAGGTATCTCTCATCAGCGAGGCACTGTCCCAGCCGGAAGAAGCTCTAAGCTCCTGTTCTATGCGGTCCCGGGCATGTGAGATAGTGTAGTGCCTGTTAATGTTAGTGTGTGTAGGTAAGGGGTGCTGATAGAACAAGAAAGAGAAAGCAAAGATAGCCCATTTGATACTGCTCCAGCTTTCTCCATGTGTTGATTGGAAAAACAATAGAAAACTACCAATGAAAAAATCGCGTTGCTAGAAGACTGCCGCAGATAGCGGCTGAACTCGAGCAAGCAATTGTGTAAAAAAGCTCTGCCACCAATTTGTCTCGAACTCGAGGACCTATGAAAGGCAATGAAGTGACATCAATTGGGACACTGGGCCACTTAATCCGCTAGAAGATGATGATTAAAGCGACGAGAGATAGAATCGAAATTAGCAGGTGAATAGCGAAGAAAACAAGGCTAGCAATGTTCTGAAATAACAACAAGGCTGCAGGCCAAGAGCAAATAACGGGAGAAAGATAATGCTAAAGCATTGACTAGGGGCGAAGAAATTTACGAGATGTGATAGGAAGCAAGTTTTCCGGAGTGCCGAAAATTATTAACGGAGAGAGAACACAAGAGAGTTCCACAACGGGACCAACAGCCTTAATTGACACCAAAATAGAGCTGTGTCATTATGAAAACTCGGGAAAAATTTAGTGTTAATGGATGGATTCGTTCAGTATGAAGAAAGCACCAGAAGTGTTGCAGTCTCTAAAATAAATATAGAGGAGAATGATCTAAAAATTAGGACCAAATAAAATAATTGCAGATCTCAAACATGATTCACTGAAGCACGGATAAGATGCCCACACAAACTATGACTATCAGTGATGACACCAATTAAAAATGTAAATATAATAACATATTGAAAATAAATGTTAAAAATTACGTAAAAATAGTAGCCTTCTTACGAGAATAACAATATTTTATAGAAATAAGATAATAACAGAGCATTTACAATAATGTCGAGCTACATCATTTTAAAGCAGTACTCATCGCAGAATAATCACAATACCATCCAAATTCCAGTCGATAGAATACAGTGCAAGAGGAATATGAGTAGCCGGATGACTAGTAGAGGGCCGAGGAAGATGGCAGCTCCTACGTCGAGACCAGCAGAGAGGAAATGCTGAAGTGGGGACAGGGTGAGGAAGTGGAGAAGCCGAAGTCGAACCGAATGGCTATAATATCGGAGATACCAGCGATGGGAAGCTGAGAGCGGAAGTTGAACTGACCCTCTCCAGTATATCTCTTTCAGAAACATCGTCACTCCCCTTGCCTTCTCGTCTGACCCCCGGCCTTTGGAAGAAGCCCAGAGTGCGCGATAAGAGGTTCTAGGGCGCGAAGCGCTGATAAGGATGAAATGCTTCACACTTCGGCCAATGAGTATTGATTGCAGAAGAATCGATACAAAGATGTGGATTTTCTGAGTGGATATGAACGATCTACTATGCAATTTAATTGGTCCCACTAATGTATCTTACGCAGAAAATTTCCAAGTGTCTATTAAACAAAATCAGCGGTTTTCTGAACATGATGGTTGGGTCTAATATAGACTTTCTTTATCAACTCTTTATCATATTTATTCTAATATATAACGACAATAATTGAATAGGTTTTTCCTGTTTGATGACTAAAACCTTGAGGCAACGCAGAGAATTTTGATGCATTTTCCCATCGTATGTATCGTAAACGAGAGAAAGTTTAGCGCATAATGCTATGCTGAAATATATAAATGGTTGAGTACCCATTTATCAAAAGAGTATGCAATTCGCATTACATCTCGGTTATGCGGTACGGTCGGGGCACGGCAGTTCGCCGCAATTCGCGACACGACGGGGCAGAGCGTGGCAAGGTGTGCGTGTCGGTAACGTAAATAAAATGTCTTCTATTTTGCACTGAAGATAGAATTCAAGGCCTTTCCTGTCTAACAGACAATAATATATACCCGGTAACGCTCTGTTGAAATATAAATGCAGCTGAAAAATAATTGCTTAAGAAGGTTAAGCATTTTTTTACATACAATGCATTTTATCATTTTGTATTATTTTGTCTCTAACTATTAAAAAAAGAAAATTTATTTTGGTACTATAATTAATTTACGAAGAGGTGTACAACACAAAAGAAATCACCTCACAACGTATCTACACTTCTTTCATTATCACAGGAAAACGAATATCACAATATTATGTTGGTATAATAGTCTACTAATGTTACATTTATGTCTAGGAGAAAGTATTTACTCAACTGTAAGGATTAATTCCATTAGGGAAGTATTAATATGAAAACGTCTCAAATACGTGAAGATTTTCTTCAGGCACGTAAAAATATCATGCATGTAATAATTAAATTGTATCTATGATTAAATAAAGTGAATTTTGTGGCAATCATTCTACATTTTATGGATTGTAGTAATGATTGAAACACTATGTACAAAAATTCTTTACAATACGCAGTGCGCAAGGCCTTTAATGATTCATAGCACGAGTAACGCTATACTTGAGGCTTTCGATGTCACCGGCTGGCTGGAAGGCGAGCGGGGCGCCGATGGCAACGGCGGCGGCGTGTTCGGCAAACTTCAGGTCCGCCCCGAAGTTTTGTCGGGAAATGTCGTCTCCTCGGCGGTCGACTCGCTAGCCCCCCCCCGATGCAATAGCCAACGAGGCTCGCGGGGTCCACTACCCAGCCAGTACAAGCAATGTCACATATATAACTTGCACAACGCGCAATTGCTGTCAGTCAGCAGTTCGAATCTCAGCAGTTCTTCTCATCCCACTCGAATGTTTGCACGGTGCGGCCCGCTGCTGCACACACCCGGGCGGAAATGGAACGCGTGTCTGTCGGCCACTCAACTCCAGTATTAATGTTTTCACTGATCCGGGTCCAGGTGCGCCACTTCATTTCTCTAATCATCTGATTACCAATTTTTATCACCTCAATCTCCACTTAATGGCTACAATCAATTCCAAACTGTTGGTAATATCACTATAAACTTGCTTGAGGCAGCACAGCCCGTCGTGTTGCGCTCGCGGCTCTCTGCGATACTGCCAACCGTCCACTCGCCCTTCGCCCGCTACCCGCGATTTGACACGTTGTGGCAGCGCTGCGGCGCGGCGTTAGACGCTGATCGATTTAGTGCTTCTTTTAATTAGAATTAGTAATCAAATTTTGATTGTTACTATGCAGAAACGTTCTTCGTTTCTAATATATATATATATATATATATTATATAATTATATATATATATATATATATATATATATATATTTATATTAACTTTTAAATTCCATGTAATCTAATAAAAATATTACGAATTTGATTTTTATAATTAAAAGAGCACTATTATCCGTACAAAAGTACCTATTATGGTTTTGTAAAAGATAAACATGTTCTAAATAATGAAACGACAACATTTTTTCGGTAACTCTAAAAAACTAATTTATGTAATGAGGTTATAAAAAACTAAAAATGAACAATAAATTAGGGAGCCATACTTAGATTCAGCGTACTTTTGGGGATTTTACACATTAGCCACCTGGAGGTGTCTTTCGTACGAAACTTCATCTCACACAACGTTTATTTTGGATCGGGATGTTTGTAAAATTTTTGTATTCTACATAAATTTAGAACATACACTTGGAGATATGTTCAAGTAGACGTAAAAATATAGGTCTGCAGACATTCTAGGTTATTTCTCATTTGGTTGGCGGATTTTGTTGATAGGTCGGGAAATTGTATGAATGTTAGTGCTAGATGATTTTCATAAAATATATTTTACTCTATGCACACACAGACTGAGGCATAATCGTTCGATTTTAGCTGTTCCTGCATCATTCTCGATCGCAAACAGAAGTGCGCAGTGCCCTTTCTGCCGTGCGCAGCGCTTGCTTGTCGCTTCGATCGCTCGCGCGCTTCATGCAACACGGAAACAATTCATGGCGAAGCGGCCGGGGGGCGGCGAGGCGGGGGGGCGGCGGGCGGGGCGGCGGCGGGGGCGGCGGCGGGGGCGGCGGCGGGGGGGAGACAAGAGCCGGGTGGTAACGATATCGGAAATAGATTTTGAAAGCGGCTGAACGCGCGGTGAATTTAACGTGGCGCGGCGACGCGCAACGCGCAATCGACAGGCGGCCAGACACGCGGGGCGCGGAGAGAGACACGACAGCGGGTGGGGCAGAGTGGAAATGGAGTGGCGGAGGATGAGGGACGAGTAGGAGAGGAGAGATTGTGGAGGGTTCAGGAGGAGAGATTGGGAAGGGTACAAGAGCAGAGATTGGGAAGGGTACAAGAGGAGAAATTTGGAAGGGTACAAGAGGAGAGATTGGAAAGAGTACAAGAGGATAGATTGGAAAGAGTACAAGAGGATAGATTGGAAAGAGTACAAGAGAAGAGCTGGGGAGGGTATAAGGAGATGATGTTGGGGAGGGTACAGGAAGAGAGATGGGTAGGTACAAGAGGAAAAAATAGGAAAGGGTACACGAGAGAGATTGAGGAGGGTATAAGAAGATGGATTGGGTAGATTACAAGAGTACAGATTGGGGAGGTTAAAAGACGACGAATTAGGGAGGACACAAGAGTAGAGATTGGGAAGAGTACAAGAGAAGTGATTGGATAGGACGCAAGAGGAGAGACTGGGAAGGCTACATGACGTGGAGAAGTAAGAAGCGGGAGTAAAGAGAGTCGGGGGCGAAGCGAAGGGGACTCAAAAGGTTGGGGTAGAGTGAGAAGCGAGGAGGGAAGTGAAAAGAGGCTAAGAGGTCTAAGAGAAAAGGCCCTTGCTGGGGCCTGGACTGAGATGAGGGGCGCGAAGTGATAAGAGGGGCGGAGGAAAAAGCGGACGCAACGTTCTGGTTATAAGGCACTTATGGAGACGGAGAGGGCAGAGAGCGTGGAGGTGGATGAAAAGGAAAAAGCAGGGGTGCGAATAGATTGGGAGAGAGGAAAGGTTGAATGCGTGGCAGGGGCAGGGGCCGAGAAGAAACGTGGCAGGGGCCGAGAAGAGCAGAGAGAAGCGAGAAGCGGCAGAGCGATGTCACGAGAAAGAGGGAGTGGAAAGAAGCGTCTGGAATTGGATAGTTGAGCGTTGAGTGCACAGGGGACGGCGCCCGTGGGTGTGGGTGGGATGAAGGAAAGGGATGCGGAATGGCGCGCATTGCGAGCGACTAGTCACAAGTATTCCGGGAGTCAGGGGTCAAGAATGCTCGGATGGTTAAAGGTTAATGGATTGACTCGCGTTTAACTAACTCTCGATTTGGAGCGTCTGCAAGAGTCACACCTACTAAAGCGCGGTTTTCTCGAAGTCTTTTTTCACTGGACGTGGACAGTGTAGAAAAACTTTAATTCATAAAACGATCATATCACAAAGTGTTTTGGAAACGAGAGTATCTAACTTTCAGAAATTTCGGATTGATAAGGTAAATATGGCATGAAATTTATAGTTTAACTCTGGTTTTGCATGATATGTATTATATGACCTCAAATTACGATTTTTATGATATACTGGGTCACCTGTTTTAAACAAATATTTCAAACTAAACTATAGTTTTCGTATCGGAAAGTTATGTAGTATCTAACACCTTTATTGCATATGAATTGCATTTGAGACTTTCAGCTGATCAGTGGCGTCTGTTTAAGGTCACTTCAAATGTTCACTTAAAGAAATACCATTCACTACAGAAAATAATTTGATTTGCATTCATGTTACTACCATATAATAAACGTAACGAATTATAAAAACAATATTCTAATACTTTAAAAAGTACTTGTCTGAAGAATTCGGAGATTTTATAATTGCCATTTTATTAGGAATACAAAATGGCTACACTACATCATATTTTCCTGTGCAAATGACTTAGTCACCCAGTGACATTAAGTTTAAGAGGAAAATTTTCCAGCAAAGGCAATAACTAGTTACTGGAATAAAAAGTATTGCGCATGAAATGTTGATAGATCCAAGCAACGATTTTCTCCCACTTCGTCATGTCAAATTGAGGTTTATGAAAAATATTGTAAAAAGTTAAATCCCAAGGTTTATGCATTCATTTATTTGTATCAAAAGTTATCCAGCTTAGTGCGAAGTAAGTCAAACAAAGGATGTTTCATTGGTCATATTAGATTAGTATTAAATTCATATCAGTATTAAAAGAAATTTTGATTCCACCAAATTTAAGCAGTTCCAAGAAGCAAAGCAGCAATAAGACAATCATTTAAACATTATTTGAATGATTTTCTAGGATTTTTTAAGATAACTTTAAAAAGTTAGGAAATTTTATTAAACGTTAAATAGCTGAGTACAATATATAACTAAAAATACTCTTTCTGTTTTCACATCTTGAATACTTGCTTTTTGAGGCGTCATGAGTGACGAAATTAGCACTTCTACCTTGATATTTTAATGATGAAACAACGGCACTACACACAAAATAAAATAGGATGAAGGCAGCTTTAGTTGACATCTAGTTGAAGACAAAATAAATGGTGGTTTTATTAGAAACTTGAAAAGTATGGAAAAATAATTAATAATACTAAAAATTAAAAACGATTATACGTTTATTAATATTAAATCAATGCCACATGATAGTAAAGTGGTGAGGTGTTAGAATTGTGTAATGGAAAATGAGGAAAACAGCCACGTAGTCAAAGGTTGAAATGGAGAATTAGAGAAATGAGAAAGTATGTAGTGGTGAACAGACCAAACGTGCCTAGAATGACTGCCAATTAACAGTAAATTACTAAACTATTTCGAAATACATGGGAAAGTTGTAATGCTTGCGAAAGAGAATGCACAGTTACAATTAGATTGTGGACGAGTGAATATGTGTGTCTGTAGTGGAATTTGTGTTAGGAACAGAAAGGCGAGTTGAAAGCCAGATGGCAACGAATAGCATAATGCGTCGAATGGCGACATGGAATAATAAACTATTCATTTCAATACTTCATTATTCAGTCAAATCATAGCTGTCACAGCACCCTAGAGAACTGAAAAATAATGAAATTTTTATCTATTGGTGCTACAGTATAGCTCGAATTGTATCACAATTAATATAACTACTCTATAAAATTATTTGGATTATGAACAGACAATGTCTACCGAATTTGGCCTCCAGCTTGATCGACAAATTACGATGTCACGTCTTGAAACAAGCCAATCATTAATCAATTCACTTCAATTACTGCTACGACGATAGATGCTTGGTTGGTATCGCCGAGTAGACTGAAAAACAATGAAAGATCGGGAAAAGGGAATAGGGAACACATTCAAATTTTTGGCTTCAGCGAAGAGATCTGATGACGAAAACTAAGTTGTCGAAAGCTGTTTATACAAAAAATAAAGACAAATTCTCTTATTCAGAACAATAAAATTACATAGCCATTAGCTACATTACTTTTAAGAATAAGCTCTGATGCTAAAAGAATATCATGGAAAAGAAAAGAAAACAAATGCAGATTAGTAGGTAGAATGCACGGCAGACATGGGAGTAATTTTCTCTAACCTACGAGGCAGAAATTCGAAATGTTATTACTATAGGGTAATTCTTATTATAAAATATGGATCTCGAAGAAAGTTTCTTTTCCTAGGATAACCTCGCTAATACGAAATTTGAACCCAGTTACGAGAACAGCACCGCACGGTTTTAGAAAATTCTTGCTTCATAATAATACCTGACATGAAATCCATCTGTATTCGATGTGGGTTCTATGCTAAGATGAGATACATGTTGTATGAATTGAGTTGACTTAACAGTTACCTCACCAAAATCACGTGATTCTGGAAACAACAAGAAGTGTTCGATAAAGTTCTATTACTACTTTCTACGCCAGTCTTCTGCAAACTGTCAATCAAGCTTGAATACTGCTTGATGGTATAGCTGAACATACACGTATTTTGTAAATAATTAAGTACTTTAACTTAGCAAAATTTTGATTTGGAAGGCCGTTAGATGTGGAATTTGTGGAATTTGGTCACGCTATATAGAAATTCAAGGAATGAAAACAATATTATCAGATTCCCGATTTTCAGATTTTTCACTTCACTACTATAGCCTCGTAACAAAGAGAAGAATGCATTCTTTGCAAATCATTCCTGTTTCAACACACTCCTACAGCTTTCAATATAGAATTTGATTAGTAGAATTTGTGAATATCATTATCATATTTTGGAAATTAAATAATCAAGAAATGGTCTGCGGAACTGTAAAGAAAAGTGCAAGTGGCCTTGTGTTCCTAGGTCACTACTTCATTGTCATCCCAATGTTGACGCGTGAACTTGTAACGCCAAGAACAACTTCTCTGAATTTAAACACGCCAGGCCCTACCTGCCACAATGCAATGGACGTCTGCTCAAACTTGAGATAGATCTCTCAGAAATATTTAACAATAAAATCACGTTAACAAAGAGCCCCGCTCACCTTCACATAGTTACCTTTGGCTGAATTGGAGAGAACTAGAGAAATAAAACGAGTTTTTTCTCTGAG
The DNA here is from genome assembly GCA_017312745.1 of Gryllus bimaculatus. Taxonomy (NCBI): domain Eukaryota; kingdom Metazoa; phylum Arthropoda; class Insecta; order Orthoptera; family Gryllidae; genus Gryllus; species Gryllus bimaculatus. The sequence continues at coordinate 1,514,620 of BOPP01000198.1, forward strand.
CTTTGAGCCATAATCGAGTACTGTACTGAACGTGTGCTGTGAACGCGAATACTTAAAACAGTATTTGTGTTAGTGTTTCCTTTAACTGTTTTAAATTTGCCTTCTCTGGGTTTTCGGGATGCGATCTTTCGTGCATATATCAGCACCTTACGGTTTGCAGTCTATCTGATGTTGGGGAGCGCAGCGGCTGTAAACAATATAGAATGATCGGAATATTTTATCGGAACAGCAAGGTCAAGTGGTACAATTCATTTGACTCCATGTCGCTATTCCTAAGTTGTCCTAACGTGATCCTTTTAACGCGCAATGGGAAGAACGTGCTTTTCTGCAGATGGCCACCTTCAAGTTCACATTGTGGCAAATTTTGGGGCTACACCGGCCAGATCTGTGAATAGAATTTTATTCGCGAAACAACAAGGACAAGACGTGTCCCAACTTTTGTCCCTCTGTCGCTATTTCTAGGCCGTCCTAACGTGACCGGTTTAACTCGTAATGGGAAGAACGAACGTCGCTGCAGATGGGCCGGGGCTCGCCCCGCCTCGCCAACCTACCTGCAGCGCACGGCCGCCGTCGGCCGATCGAAGCCGCCTCCCCCTCCCCTTGCCACCCCCCTCCGGCCGCTGCTGGGACTTGCATATTTATTAGCGCCAAATCCGATGCGGAACTCCGCGGCATCTGCCGGGCGCGCCGCGTTGCCGATTTCTCCCCTCCCCTCCCTTCCCCTCTTCTCCCCTCCTCTCCCCTCCCCTCCTCTCCTCTCCCCTCCCCTCCTCTCTGCGCGATCGATGGGTTTGTCCACGCGGACGAAACAAGTTGTTTTCCGCACATTGGTTTCTCTTAAATTTTCCGTTTGGAAGCTTTCCTTTATGCTGCAGTGGGAACTAATATCTCCAGCTGAAATAAAAAAAATGAGAGGTAGAACGCGTATTCAATGTTTCATTTTGTCCTATAAAAGTGGAATGTGAGGAATGTCAACCAATCCAGTGAACGTATTTGGATATTATTTCCTCATTGCTTCTGGTGATGAAAAATTTAATTCTTTTTTTTTTTTGCTTTTGAGTTTGCACAGTAACAAAGTATGTAGATTGTCATTGTTACAAAAATAATGAAGAAAGGCAAAGTGTAATATGTAATACATTATCGATTTACTTATTTGCAAGGGACAGAAAAGTGTTTTATTGTGTGTGAAAAAATGTGTGTTCTCTTAAATTTTCCAATTAGGAGATTCTTTGCCGTACTCTGCTCAAATCCCTGCAGTTGGAGTACAAAATAGGTTAAATCTCGAATTTGATGCATGTTTTCGACTTTTTTTTACATACATGATGATCAAAATATTTCATTTAATCAACGAGTAAATTAATATTCAAAACAAAGTCAACCCATTATTACGATGAGCTTGAACATTCATTTTGCTCAACGAGTAAATATTGAATTCATTGTTTCGTATGACATTATATTATTAGAAGTTACTTGAAAACTATTACTTTCATTTGAAACGCCAGAGGAAAGTCACTACAGTTTCTTCCCATGTTTAATCCAAAACAATGTATTTAGAGAGATATGTTGTATGACATATTTTACACGTACATAGAACAAACGGAAGTAAATTAACTGGATATTGTAGAGCACTGCTTCTAGATACGGCACAGCCGAGACAAGTTCTAATAGCGGCATGTGCAAGAATGCGGTGCTTTTGAGACGTGCGGAGAAAGATGATGGTATTGTGGCGCGGTTTGTATCCTTTTTGATCAGGGACACCTGCGGCATTCGTCTGGTGTTGGTCGCAGAAACAGGGACAGAGCAGAGCAGCCGGTCGCAAAACCCCTCAACCATACAGTTAATGAACTCGAAGCAGCTGTGTAGCTACTGTCGAAAATGTCACCAACGTTGTGACTTGAAGTCTACGACCCGCCGGTCAGTGTCTCTGCAGTGGCTGAAGTTGTATATTTGCAGATATCCTCCTGAAGTATGGGGAATGAGCCGACTATAAGAAGAGAGGAACAGCCCTTTGGCAGAGTGTGAGGAGGTTGGCGGAAGTGGACAAGATGGCCAGCGCGCACGCACCTGGAAAGTCACGGGCCGACGGAGCAAGCATTTGAATTTGCGCCACGGGCTCTGTCCTTTCCTTCCCTCTCCTTCTGCTGCCCAAACGAAGGCGCCTGAGTTGCCGAGGGACATAGTCGGCAAGAGTAATTTTCTTGTTCCCAGCGGAAGTAACTCGCAATGTCCATCACTACCGGAAATTTTCCAGGCCTTTAATTATGACAATTTATTAAGCTGTAAAGTCTACTTTATAATATATAACTACTTAAGTCACTTATATCACTACTTAAGTAAATTGATTGACACCCACACTATGCTCACTCAGTACGCTCCACCTCGTCCACTGGCTCACCCCCCCTCCATTCCACTCCTTCCCCTCTATGCCAGTGCGCTTAACTTCATCCCAAGTCCGTGCGCATCTTCGCCATCATCAGCTCTCCTTGCTCGGCCGTGCCCATCTAACTATTGGCCCACCCTATCCTCTACAACGCAACAAATTTCGACCTCTAAATCCTCGGGGTTGAAATACTCTATGGGAGTGAATTAAAATGTACGTGGTAGTAAAATATATCAACTTTCATAAACTTTTGTTTCCCTTAGGATTACCACACCATTTCAAGGAGATTTTTGAAATCCTGAAGGACTGAGACTTAAGGAGTTAAAGAGTAATGTGTGTAATTTGTACAAACCCTCATATAAATTTTATTAAAATTGCAATAAAACTCTTGAGTTGAATAAAACACTAACAATCTCGTTTTCTTATTTTAAAAACAGACATGTGAGACAAAGAACTCTGCCTTTCAAGGGAAACTCCTTGAAACAAAATCGATTTTGCCGTTCTCGATAGTAGCCTGTAAAATCATAACATATTTGTAAAACCGAAGTACTGAGTTTTTATACCGTCTACCCATATGAGTTTATAAATATATACAGAAATTCGTATATCACAATCAGACGCGTCATTTTTATGAATAAAAGAATAAAAGAAAACTCACATTCATTACTGACCAAATATACAGCAATGAACGTCACGCGGCAGTGCTCTGTGCAGTTCTCATGCTTTTAACGGCGCAATATGCGCGCCAAGTTGCTTTCGGGGCAGCGCGCAAGAAACCTGTCGCTGCGCATTTCGCAAGAGGCTCGTATTACGTTTCAGCGGCTGCGCTGCGGTGCAACTTATGAGCTGAAATGCGCCGCGCGGGGGTTGTGGAAGGGTCCGCGGGAGAGAGAGAATAGCGGGGAAGAGAAGATGGCGCGGAGACAGTTTTGTCGCATAGTACCTTGAGAAGATAGAAAAGCGATTCCAATGTCAAGGCATCTTGGTGGAAATACACAAGGGGAAGTACACAACACTGATCGATTAATTGAAGAATGTGGGGTGAAATTTTCCTCTTCTACTTGGTTTATATTTCAATCCCAGGCAGTTTGTAGAAGTAATTTTCTAGACATCTGACTATTTTAAGCAAACACAGTTTGCCTATTTTAAATTTGCGATACAGCACATCCGGATTAATTGACAAGAAATTTTATTATGAGAAGCATGTCATATGGTCTTTAAAGTAAAACTTTTTTTTAACTAAATACTTCTCGGTTGGTTTATTGACTCTAGCAGATGTGCTGTACCTTCACTCCTTCAAGAATGTAAAGGAAAACGTCAATGTGAAGAAGCTAACAGACAAGTTAGAAATACGTTTTCTTGAGGTACCTCGATTCTATTTGCGAGAAGAGAATATGGATTAGTTACGTTTGTTTGTTACTGAAATATTTCGTTGACAGCTCTCTTATATAAAATTAGAGATTATTTTCCTAATGCAAATACTTCTTTTTGCACACGAAGAATTTTTTTCCTACTCTTAAAAGTTACCAAAGCTACTAGTAGATATCCTGAATTGGTAATTCAAGTATAAATGGTAAAAGACTGGGGTAGGAATGCCGCGGCTCAGAAAAACGAGTCCAACAATCTTAACGTGGTCAGAGTTTGCTAGAACCATTCAATTTGTACCGAGAAGACAGATTTTGAACTTACAAGTTTATTCCTTAACTACGTGCGTAAAGTTTACTTCTTCCCGTGTTATGTGACACACAGTTTTAACTGTTTTTTGACGTTAAATAAATAAATATTAAATGGACTAATGATATCGTTCACAAGCTTCAACTCTGGCACTCAAGCAAAAGTATACGACAACGTAATTATCAGTTTTAATGATTTGATTATAGTATTTTATTGTCGTAACTATTAATCAATGATTATTAGACATCTGACTAAACCTTGATAATGATTTTGTATTAACACATACATTGTTATTCGTGAGACAATTCAGTATTATCCCCTAGGTAAATCATAGAGCGCATTTATCCCCAAATATGTTTCCAGTCGTGGCAGAATGGAATCCATGTAGCTGACAGTTACAGTGAAAACAATAATATATTCCAGGTTCACACATAGTCTCGTGTTAATTCTTAACTTTTGGACATCGAATAACTGTCAATTTTGAATTACGAATATTGCAATCCAGGCAGTTAAGTACACTTTTGTGTAATAACTAATCATCTTTTGTTTTTAAATCTTCGCTTCTCGAGTTCTTGCCTCCGCTACGGGCCAATGGCGCTGACAGCGCTGCCGGCGGCAGCGAAGACAACAGCAGCGAGGGCGCGCGGCGCGACTGCAGCGCAGCAGAAAAAGTGGCTGACCGCGCGCAAGAAACGGAAAGCGGGTGCGAGCCCCCCCCCCCCTGCGCACGACGAGAGAGGAGGGCTGCCTCAGGGCCCAAGCTCCCCCTGGAGGTGCCACCTCGCTCACTGCACAGAGGCCCGAAAGGGCCTTCAATGTGCACCAATTGCAAATTGAATCCCTCGAATAAATATCAGTAAACTTATTAACTGATTTCAATGAAATATTAAACTCAACCAATTCTATCCTGCATGGCGGAAGTGGTTAGAGCGAGTGGCGATTCAGCGCCTCGGAAGGAAAGGTCGCGGGTTTGAGTCCCACCGTGGGCATGTTTGTTTGTCCCTTTTGTTTCACGTATGTATGTTGTCGTGGAAGATCTCCTGAAGACCGAGGATCCCACAAGTGTGCCTAGAGTAAAAAGGTTAATGTGTTTCCCCACGAGAGATTTATTGTGTAACCGAAATCGGCATTTCCTGTAAGCTGCAAAAAAAGGAACCCCGGACAGAAAAAAATTCCTCCTATAAACTAAACATGTCTAACGCAAAAACAAAATATTCAAAAATCAGAAAGATTTCTCAAGTTTTGACGAGAAACGTTCAGTAACCCTGAATGCCACTTCGTGAACTGTTTTCATTTACAAGTTGGTGTTAATCACCAAGAGTTTCATCACAAATTTACTTCATTATTACAAAGTGTCCTCAATGAAATTTTATGAAAAATTGACATTTTTTTCCCACGTTGCCTGTATATAACAGTTTCAAAATCTGAAACTAACTCCAGTTGAAAAGTTCACTATTTCATCTTCTTGGGTTAGTGTTTAAGTGAAGCAGTCATTTCCTCACACTTAAGTTTAATTAAGGATTAATTTATTTAATACAACAAAACAACAACCTAGATATGTAAATTGATATTGATATTAAGTGTAAATATACAAATTTTATTTAAATGTTATTGATTTGGTATTCTTTCCTCTTCTTCATCCAACTCCAATGTTTTCCTTCAATATTAAGAGATTTATGAAGTTTACAAGAAAAGAAATAAACTTTATTCTTCGCTTGATGAATTCAGAGCCGTCTTGAATTCTTATCACAATATTTACGCATACTCGTATTTTAGTTTGCCAGCGCCATTGTTTTGGCTGCGCGCGCGCCTTTTAGCGAAATTTCGACCAGAGCGCCAGAGGAGGCCAGGCCTGGCTTCCGGCCGCGAAGTAATGGCCTTCTTCCTGCAGCCACGAGGCGACAAAACCCGCAGGCGTTCATTACCCCGCGATAATGGATGCGCGTGGTCGACTCGCGCCGGCTACGTGGCGCGCTGGACCCCTGCCTCAGGAATTCGGCTGCTATGCCTGGAAAGAAGCGCGCTTCCCGAGCGCCCGCCCGCACTGTCCTGGCTGCAGTAGCTTCCTAACGCTGGCTGGCCACAAAGAAGCTCGATAGATCCGATTGACGCTGGCGACGCGGACAGTTCTGTCAGACTATGACCGAGAATTCCAGCTCCGTCACTGCCACAATTGCGGATGAATCATAGGTTGGTTGATTAGTGATTCCGGGCGCGTCAACTGCTAAAATCGATAGTCCCGCAACTATAGTACATGTTTTATCGCGGTAGGTGGCGATGGTTATCGCCCGCTGGATGGTGATATCCTGCGTCGACTGAAGGAAAACTCCTCTAGCTAACAGGTTTTCCTAAACAGCGGGAAAATGCCCCAGCCTGGACATGCTTTAAGCTCCCGATAGACCTCACATGTGCGGCAGTGCAGGCGATATAAATGTACGTGTGTATGTGTATGTGTGTGTGTAACTAACAAGTATGAAATGGAATGGGAAGGAAAGATCGAGCAATGCCCGTGGCCCGTTGGTTAGGATACAAATTCGGCATTCGCCTAGCAGCGATCGGAGAAACGCAAAAAAAACACGGAAAACTACAGATCAGAGCTAGCTATCTAGTCAGTTTCAAAACTCTTGCTTCCATCGGGACATGAACATAGTATTTTCCTGTCAGTGGCACAACAGTGACATCAGCTGATGCAATAAAAACGAATTCTGAAGAAGTTAACCGATCTATCGACACCGTTTTTTGCTTAAGCATTTCTATACCTATTTCACTGATATGGAGAGGCGGAATTTAAATATATGTGCAACTAGAGTGGTACACACTACAACGAAAAATTAATTAAATTTCGCCCGCACTAGGTACGTTACACACTTGTCAGTAGTTTTGCAATCAAAACTTACCGTACGTAAGCAGGTAAAGGACGTATTTTTTAAAAAACTTGTCTCGAATAATTTTTTCTATCATCTATTTTAGAGACCCTGGCAGGATGTAAATCATTTTATGGTTTCAATGGTGTACCTGTTAGCGTATTCACAAGACTATTATACCCAAGTTCGTGGGTTTAAATCCTATGGAAGTCATGGGGTTCTTAGGGATGAAAAAATTCCTCGTACGCCTTCCTTTAAAAGAAATATAAAGCCATCTGTCCAATGTTGCAGATTTACTTAATGTAAAAGATCCTCAAACTGAAAAGAAGCCTCTGAGTAAAATTCAAATTGCCCGTTACGTCGCCCGAGAGATTCATTCTCTTTCTGAAGACGATGAAAGGAGATTAGCGGAATTCGCGCGGACAGACGGAAGAGCATGCCCGATGGCCTCAGCCTCGCCCCCGAAGATATGGCATAATTGATTGAATTGAATAGAAAGATTATTGAGAGAGAAGAAACGAAGTGGTGTGGGAAAGAGCTGGAGTTCAAACAACCATAATCAGAAGACTAGAAAAGAAAGCTCTTCAATGGTATGTACATGTCCAGAGGATGCGAAATGAGAGATGGCCAAAAAATGTTAAATTGAATACGTGAAAGAAGACGTATAAGAGGTATACCTGGTTTAACCTGGAAAAAATTTGTACACGGAGTTATGGAGGAGAAAGTAATGGATGAGAGTCAATGGGAGGACCGAGAATTATGGAAATTGAAAAGGGCAAACTCTAAGGGGTAGAAACCGTCGAAGAAGAAGAAGGATATTCAGACTCATCATACCTATCAAGAGCTAAACTCACCAACACTACCATGAAATTGTGCTCAGAGAAAACTCCACGAACAGCCGAGAATAAGAGTGATCAAGATTTGACAGAGACCGACGATGAGATTTCAGCCATTGAAGGAGAATGCACAGACTGCAAAAGTGTGTAATAAATATCTATGATATATTGCGTATTTCCAGACACTACGGCTTTCGGAACAGAGTTAATGAGTACAAAACTTGCCAGGATTTTCATGAACATGCTAAATATTACATGTCGTGCTTAAGGCTCAAAATAATTCTAGACTATGCTTCTAATTGAATTCCATCGGCTACATTTCGTCTATGACCAACACCAGCAGCATGAGCGTGCGGGTTAGATTGTACACGTCGCAAATTCACTCCCGGAAAGACGCCAGGAATTTACTTTGTGTTGAACATCTGGAAATTTGTGGCGCCGAGCGTAAGTGAATGTCTTGACCGACTATTCTGTTTACCAGCTTATAAAAATTCCTCGATCACTTCCAGGAAAATGCCGAAACCACACCCAACACGGCGGCCCCGGCTGGAAGAGAATGTTTTCTTACCAACCACTTTACACTGTCATCATCATCATCATCAATATCCCATCAATATCCACTGACACTCCGCAGGGGAGAATGTATCGTCCTAACCAACCCCAGCGTTATCGATATAGGATCCCGGGAAAGCGCTGCAATATCTTGCAAAATAACTCCAGAAAAAATATTTATTTACAGTACGACACGCAAAACTGACATTTTGAGTTGCGAGTAGGAAAACGTTGCGACAGGAGGTCAACAGGCTCTTGTGGCGAAATCAAATGAGGAAAATTAAATTAGGTGTGGCTGCGTCTAGCTGTAAAATACAAGTCAAAAGTAGTAAACGTCGAAGACAGAGTTCCATTAGCAATGATTGAAGCAATGGATTATTTTTATGGTAAAACACTGAAAAACGCTAACTGAAATAACTTTGGAAAATGCAAGACCATAATTCAGTCTACGAAGTCAAGGAAGATATAAAAACACAAATTTTTATGTTCGAGTTACCCTTTCATTTCTTCATCTTACAAGAACAAAATATTGTATAAAGCCAAATAATAGTGTTGTATACAAAACAGACTATTCAAACAGAGAAATATCTTCTAGATTGGTATTAGTTTTTAATTGCCTGTAATTAAGTAATGTTCAAATTACACGTGTTTTAGGGCAAAGATGCGGCATTCGCTTGGTGTCGATCGAAGATACCACGAAAAACTATCGATCAGAGTAACCGGAATTCTCCTCCAGGCAGCGGTTAAATTCGACCTATAATATACCTCGTGTCGAAAGTCCTGCCGCAGACGGGACTAGAATCCTAGGACTTCGCAATCATAGCATCTGCAGTGACACCAATTCATGCCCTGAGCCACCTAAGCCACTGCCGTTCCCGCCTTGCCCAACCCCTTCCCAGGGATCTGTATCATGATGACCCTTCCCCCGCACCGCCCCTCCATGACCCCTCCCCCCCCCACCAAGGCCCTTCCCCTCCACACCCCGTTCTGAAGTTCCTCTCGTCCCACCTAGCGAGCAGCTCTTCGCTCTCCAGCGCTGCATTGCAGGTGTAGTCCGCAACACGGCAAGGGGAAAGGAGATAAAGGGAAAAAAAGAAGAGAAAAAACGACGTACGTATTCAGTGAGGCTCTATCTTTGACAGTATTCAAAACAAGGCGTTGCGGCGCGACCAAAGCGCTGCAGCGGACGATTACAGAAGGTGTTTTGGAAAGTGCGCTGTAGAGCTGGCCACCGCAACGAGCTCTGGCTACGAATTAGTAACATGTTTACTCTCGACCAGATTTGTACAAGTTTGGTTGTTTTAAGCGAACTTCTATCAACTGTTTACGTATCTGCTCGGTTTGTTTTTTTAAGAGAAAGGAAATCGAATGTCTAGATTGAGTTTGGATTTTTTTTACCATTCTTCGTTGTAAACAGTGTTACTGTTAATTTTAAAAAGAGCAATAATACAAAAATAGTCGTGTAAAAAAGAACAAAATACGCCTGAGACGTTAGTCAACTCACACAATAGTTTAGTAATGTTAACAACAGTCAATGAAAAGGCCTTAATTTATTAAGCGTATTATTAAAGAAAACTTTTTCGTTTCTTTATCCAAGACGGATGAAAGAAATACACATATGTATACTTTTACATAAATTTATATTTGTGTTTAATTAATTTCTTTGCCAAAATTTTTAAGACCTTTTACGCGTTGATAAATAGACACTTTTACGTCTTTTGTTATATTTTGTACTACACTATTTAACTCAAACCTAAAATTGAAATAGAATATATTCATCACATCTGTAACTTTAATCCCCTACATTTCACAAACTGATATCTCGCCCGAACGCACCTCACAAATTGGCAAAATGTTTTCTGTACCAAAGTTTGTCCTAATAAGGCTCACCAACTAACGATTCAAAGGCAGAAAAGTTTGAGCCTTATTCGCGAGCGACTTCTGTATCACGAGGAGAATTCGCGGCGGTCAGTAATAATAAAGCGTAGCCCGTTTGCGCTAACTTGGGCATCCTCACTTCTGTTGGCTAATGACGAGGCCTAAAAATGGAGGAGTTCCTGTTTTAAAAAGGGTTTCTGGAAGTTGGATGCGCGCGCCGCCGCGACGAGAGAGAGCGAGAGGCAGACATCTCTCCGAGAGTTTTGCGAGGGTCGCTAATGAGGACAATTCACAGTTGTCCCAGGAGGAGCAAGTGAGGACAGAAGGAGCATTTCACGTCCTGCTTTATCATTCCCAATGGATCGTTTCAGCAAATACTACTTTCTGACTGTACGTAAATATATTTTCTATTTTATGCTAAACTTTATGCAAATGTCAAACTGAATTGTAAAAACTCTACTTTAACACCCATGAGTTTGAACTGTTTGCTACAAACAATGTTGAAGCTACTTTTCATACAAATTACTTTCATAGAAAATTGTTTTCACAATAAATAAAAATAGTTCTTAGTAGTCTTAGAGTAAATTGAATGTACTGAATTTTCAAGTAAAGACAAAAAGTTAATGCATGTATTTAACAACCGTTAAGCAGCAAATTAATTAGTAACTCTTAATATTTAAAAAAATTGAAAGATTTTGACCATGGTAATTGATTGTTTAAAATTCATATTTACAATGCGTCAATTCCCTTTGTAATACTGATCATTGTTATCTGATAAATTTATTTCAAAAACATTATAAATAATAAGTATAATGTGTTATTTTTAATATAAGCTAAAATTGAGAAGTAAATTGAAGAAATGAAAGTAATTGAAAAATCTTAAGGCATTTTAATATCTTGTAAAGTGAAAATAATTTGTAATGCTTTCTTTTAAGACATAATTATATTAAAATAAATAATATAAAGTCAAGAAGTTATATTTATTATGTTTGCCAAAATTCAATGAGTAATAATAAATTACACGTAATTTTACTTTTTATTAAAATTATTAAACAACAAATCTGCCAAAATAAGAAGTGTTCACCGTAACTGAATTTAATATTCGTCTTCACACTCTCGACTTACAACTTAAATGATTCATGGCGATTCACCTTGAGAGTGTGCAGTAGCCCTGCTTTACAAACCTACCATTCTGAAATGAGTAATATCTACTACGCATTATTATACATTTTGGAGGACAGGCCATCCAACCCAAAATATCTCTCTACTCTCTTAAATTTCACCTTTGTTTTCACAGCATCACCCAAACGGGCGGCAAATTTCACAACTAATTTTCGAAACTCGCGTCCACATTGCGGGGCCCCGAAGAGGGCGAGAGAGAGCCGCTGCTTTGTGTGGTACCTGCCGCCGCCGCCGCGCGCGCTGTGACCGCCGGCTAGAGCGCGCTCGCAGCCGGATTCGCCGCAGCTGCGAACGCCAGATAATTAATTACTAATTAACCCCACGCGCTCGCTCGCCCCGCGAAGCTACAGAACGCGCCTATGCGCGCCTATGCGAATCCTGGCATCCATGCCAATCCTAGTGACCAAAAATTCTAGCGCTGTCGACAATTCTCACGCCACCAGTTATAAGGCGGCGGTCTAGAGCTGTTTTTGATTAACATTTCGGTCGACTGACATCAAACCGCCAAAAATAAATGAAACAGATTGTCGTCCGATAGTCGTTGTTTTTGAGCGCCAACGGAATATATCGTTTGGGTTAACCGAAATTTCGGCCCAAATCAAGGGGTGTTGACGACAGAGCGCGTATTATAGGCACACTATATTCTCGCCTGACATGGATGTAAGGGACTTGTTTGATATTTCCTTATCAATGTCGGTCCCTAACGTCTTCAACCTTCCTGCCTTCACCCCTGACGATGCTCTGTAATTTTCACGCACCTTCTAGGCCTCCTAGTTCAACCCAGACGCGGTCAGCCCACACAACGACTTCTCATTTAGCTATCTGCTTTCGCTCACTTTTCAAAGTTGTGGGAACTTGCGCTTCTGCTAATCCCAGATATCCAGTAAATTCCAGCGCACTAGACAATTTCCATCCACACCCATTTTGCTTACCCTGCGCCAAATTTGATGTCACCTTAATCCAAATGTTAATTTTGACGTCCTTGACAATGCCAGCACCCATGATCGTCTGCATGACCTTGCCAATTGAGCTGTCTCCAACGCATTCAGCAACTCACACGCAACTTAAAACCCCCACACCCACGAATAATCACTAAACGATTGCCCTAATAATGACCTTCATCACCAAACCTGAGGAACATGTCATTTGTGTTTCTTTTCAATTAAGAATATTTAATTATTAAGAAACAATATTTAAATTTAAAAAAAGGAACTGTCTTAAATAAATGTACCCATACGCCATCTTTTACTATTAAATTTTATTGCGTTTTTCTATTACTTTAAAAAAAATCGTTAACTTTTAAATTTCATTAGTTTTTTTTGAAGATTAGCGAAAAAGAAGAAGAAGAATAAAATATGATAGAGGAAATGAAAAACAAGAAAGAGAACAAAAAACCATAAGAAAAAGAAAGGAGAGTAGTAATAAAAAGAAATGGGGGAACAAAAGAGGAGTTCAAACTTACTTGGTTTATAAGTTTTCTTTTTTACTCAACTAACCAGTTGTTGTGCACATTTTTATTTCAACAATTTCCCGGAAAATGAAGCCCCTACACTACATCAAATAAATATTGTTGACAAACAATGGAATTGGTATCATTTTATGTTGCATCAATTGAAGTTCTACGTTCATTCCATCAAAACCTGTATCTTTGAAACTAATCATATTTACATTACTAATGTTCAAAAATCAAAAATATGAACAACCACTCCATTGTTACTAACATAACGATCCGCCAACCATTGCTTTCCACGTTCCAGCCTAACTGAAGTAACAAAAAAAAGAGTTGTTCAGACCGCAGTGTTTTCAAAATACTGAGCGGCGTGTCAGAATTCCATCAGGTAAACGAAGCAGCTGTAATCAGCAAATTGCCGGGAAAGTGATTGCAACAGGCCGACTTCGGCTTTAGAACTCGCAATTCCCCGTTTGCATGAAATTTAATGGAAGATAGATTCGACGGCATTATTTCTTGTATTTTGTTTTCCAGAGGTAGAGCTCGAGGACAGGCGTTATTTTGTTACAGAGCCGTAATTGTCACGTAATGGACATGAAAACTACGTACAACGAATGTCATTTGTATTTACTCGGTTGCAGAGCTTTTGCATATGTTGCACAGGCAGATCGCAAACGTTTTCAGGCAGATCAGGCTACGGTACAGCAAATCGTCGCAAATAAATGAAGCGTCATTGAATTTAATACTCTGCAGCGAATATAATTTCGTTTCAATTTTGCATGATAAATTGCACATTTCATGTTCGTTAGTCGTTACGAAAGTAAATTTGAATTTTGCATAAAAAAGAATTCATCGGGACAAAGAATTTCGCATAAACAAAATGTCCTATTTCGATAAATTAAAGAAAATTCATCTGATATTTCAAAAATTTAGTTTTGTGATTTATAACGTAATTGAAAGAAATTAATATTCAAGTTCAAAACAACACTAATGACCAGTAAATTTATTTTGTGAATGAATTAGTTAAAAATAATAATATCTTCATTGTCAGCAAGACACAGGCACAGGGCTTGATCCTCCGTAGAACCACTTGAATATACTTATAGACAGAATTGTAACATTTAAGAAGGAGAGGAAGAGGTAGATTTACGACTGGAGGTGCAAAGCTACATACCATACTAACATACGCCTTAAGCAATTGAGTAAAGCCAAAAAATCTTTCATCTGGATAGGGTCTAACATTAATAGTGTAGAATACATGTACTTAAAATAGATATACGATATACTTACGAGAAGATAAAGGATTCACTGAATTCCGTTCTAGTAGAATTTTTTATCCATGTCTCTATGAGAAAGGGACGAAAACTGTTCAGAAATTATTTCCATACATTAATAGTAGTGTTTAAGTAGTGTAATTTTACTATTTAAAATACCCATTTACTCCATTGAACAGATATTTTATATTTTCCTTTTACAACATTTCCAACAAAACAATGAGACATTAAATTTGAGAACGCTTGCAATATTTAAATATTTAATTACATGTAATTTGAGAAATCACTTTTGATTAGCAGTTGTGAATCAGTGAAAAACATGTTTAAGGTTAATTTCCAAAGTAAATCTTTAATATAAGATCGAAAAAGAAATAACAGAATATCGCATATAAAACACAAATACTTCAACATTCAAGAACTCTTCGTTTCAAACGTCTCCACAAAATGCTGCAATTGAAACTCTTCATGCAAGAAGCGTGGGAAAACGTACCCGCTTTGCACGCTAAATCGTCCTTCCCACTAATTTTCACTCCCACTCAAACGAGTCGTAAGTTTCGTAGAGATTCCCGCGAGAGGAAAGGACGTGAACGCATTGCCCCCTCCCTTCCTCCCCCTCCTCCCTCTCTCGTCTCTCGCACCCTCTTTCTCCCCTGCCCTTCTGTCCCTCCCGCTTCTCCATCCCAGTTGCGGAGTTCGGATCAAAAAGGCCATTTCTCGGACCCAGAACTGCGCCACTTAAAATGTCTCCCGCCGAAGCCTCACAAGACGAATTGCGTTCGTTCTTGAGGGACTCAACAGCGCCCGAGGAAGGAATTGGCGGAGTGGGGGGTGGCAGTATAAGAGAGGGAGAAGGAAGTGTAGGAGAGGGTTGGAGGGTATCTCGTGGAGTTGGAGGGGGAAGGGGCAGACGCCGAGGGTAGAGAAAGAGAGACGGGAGGTTTCCCGACCGAAACCTCAGCAGTTTCAATTTATTTCTCCATTTGCGTTCCACACTGACTTACAAATCGGCTGTTTGCGAGAATTCTTTTCCTCTCTTCTTCTGGGAAGAAGGACGAAGGGTGCGACCT
>BOPP01000198.1:1529793-1561814 GCA_017312745.1 Gryllus bimaculatus
CCCGCGCCGCCCCTGCGCCGCCCCCACGTCGCCCCAACAGAATCGCACCACCTCGCACTACCGCCTTCAAACGCGTTCTTCGGCAACAAATTGAAGCACACTCTTCGATCATTTATTCCCCCCTTCATAAAAGGGTTACGGCTCTCTTTACACGGAGGCGTAAAAAGTGAAGACTGCCAAATTTTTGGCCCGAGTTTCCTCGAAGAGAGGCAGGAGCTTGGCAGAAAGAAAGAGGCAGTCCTGGTGACAGTAACTGCGTTCTTTCCTGCCTTATCTTCTTAACTTCCGCGCGAAACAAAAGGGAATTTCAATTGAAAGCCAAAAGAACATCCGTTTGTTATTGGCGCAGACGGCGAAACGTGAATGCAGTGAGGCAAGAAGTACTTACTCCTGTTTTATTGAACTGCGATAAAATTTAGATAATCATAAAATGAAGGACTTGGGGAATACAGTAAAAAATTAAAGCGTAATTATGTCTTCAGAAACGATAAATACATTCACATAACGTATATTCAAACTAAGGAAATGATTCTCTTTATTTTATCTACACAATGCAATACATAGACGAAAGTAGTTTTACTCTTTTAAAAAATATTGTACACCGAAATACGGGTAATTGAATCAAAATATCAGTATGTGAGCTTAACGAACTGTTGGATTAAAATTTTTAATCTGTGAGAGCTCTTAACATGACAGAATAATAATACACACATAAATTCTGAACATTAAATACCGCAAATTTATTTTATACTACTCAAGTACTCGCTCACTAAGTTGAACTTCAGTACTACTAAATAGATAAATAATGTGCTATTAAATAGATTGTGTTTTATCACAATCAATGCTAAAAAATATTTACAGGTTACCGTACATTGATTAGTAAAATACGCTGAACGTCTTTAACTTCATTGAGTAGTTTCCAATATTTTTTTAATAACCGTTAAAATGAATTGAAAAATGTGCAACAAACAATTGATACTTGTGGAAATGCGCGACATACCGAAATGTTTGATCCTTGTAGTTTCATTACTCAACATTTACTCAGTAGTTTAGGTCATTTAACTAATGAAAGACTAATGAAGGGAGATTTACATATTCCGGAACCGTAAAATCTATATTTACTATTAGTATAAAAATTCTATATTATTAGTAAAATATTATCTTCCTTGAAGCTATTTGTGGAAGGTCAAATGTTGGTACTTATTGGGCCAAACCATCAATCGTTTCTTTATATACTATTTTAAAGAATTGTATGACAATAATTCATAACGAAAATACAGTAAAAATATTTAACATATGCACTCATACATTAAAATGGAACGATTTTGATACTAGAGATAGTTTGGACAGAATTTAATAAGCAATTAAAACTTATGAAATTGATGATTTGTATAATTATGATGTCGTGAAAAAGCATAAGCTGCACAACTGTTGGATGAAAACTAAAAAGTGATATTACAATAATTGAAGTCTTGGGTGGGAGATAGTCACAAGTCACACTTGCATGAAATTTAAAAGATTGCCATACAACACTCGCTTATCTCTAGAGGTCTCTAACGAGACACAATTTGCTGACAATTGTTAGTCGAATGTGAATTTGTATGACTGTGTTGCCACTTATTCTCTCTTTCACACTGTTCTTTCCGGGAGAGACATTTACATGCAAATAATGTGCCAACAGCAAGAAGAATGATTTTTTTAAATATTGCAAACAATAGTAAATTTGGTGAAGAAACCGACAAGAGTGAAGTAATTGTGACGAAAGATTAAGTTCGAGAAGGAAAAAACGGAACGAGAATTCAAGCTTAAGAGAAGCAGATAAGGTGGTAAGGTGCTTAGTAAAATACTTGGAGATCTCAAATCAAATGCAGAAAATCTTTAGGTTGTACTATGCCATAACCGCAAGGGACAAAATAGAATTTGATGATTTGCTGCCCTGGAGTGAGTATTGGTACCAAATAAAAGATTCAAGTCCGTCACTGTAACGCGCGGAGATGGTGTTAGCGTATCGGATTGTTGTACGCAAGTTGGCGGGTTAAAACCAGTCAAAAAATCAAAAGCGTGGATTTTTAAGGGCGAAAAAATTCTTTATATGCCTTCCTTCGGAGGTGAAGTAAAGCCGACTGTCCCATATTAGTAGATTTACTTGCACGTAAAAGATCCTCAAGCCTAAATGACGCGTCTGAGCTAAATTGATATTGTTTCTCGCCCCAGAAATACCTCCTTTCTCTGCTAGTACTGAAAGGAGCGTAGTAAAATTTGCGATTGCAGACAGAAGAGCAGGCCTCATGGCCTGAGTCTCGCCACGTAAAATAAGGCATCAATTCAATTCAATTCACTCACAGATTTCCCTAAGTAGTGCACAGTAAATTACCCAGTGAGAGAGACTTTCGAATGTTAGAGAAGCAAAATAGAAACGACAGGCTGGATATCGTATATGAGTCGTCTATTAAGTCACCATTTTTTACATACCAAATGGAAAGAAACGATTTTAAATATGTCCAAGTCCTACAGACATAAAAATACAAGACTTATAATAATATGTCTTTGCTGTTTTGATGCAGTGGCATCCATGTTTGAGCAGAATAATTTTCTCACAATATCACATCTGCAATCAAGAAAGTAATCATTAAACAAACGTAAACATCCGTACGAAGGGCAGATATTTCAGTAAAAAATCCATTTATTACAGAGAAATACAGCGAAACATTGAAA
This sequence comes from Gryllus bimaculatus, assembly GCA_017312745.1. Lineage (NCBI taxonomy): Eukaryota > Metazoa > Arthropoda > Insecta > Orthoptera > Gryllidae > Gryllus > Gryllus bimaculatus. The sequence continues at coordinate 1,532,509 of BOPP01000198.1, forward strand.
ATCAACTTCTAAAAAGTAAAAGATGTAAATCCTCCCTTGAATTACAGTCATGTAGTATCACTAGAAAGTGATGAGTTAAATTAGAATATGGGGATGTGTGAAGGGAAAACAATCTTTTGCTGTCATTTCTATTTTTTCAGTTACGTTATTTCATTCATTTCTCTCCACTGCCATGGTACTGACATTAAAATTGAGGTAAGACTTTACGTAGTCTTACCACTTTATTTTAATACTTTGGAAACAGTTCCAATTTTGAAAATATTAATTATTCACTTAATTATGCTTCGTGTAATAAAATGATTGTTTCTTACGGTGAAATTCATCTTAATTTTATTTTTCCTAAGAGAATGTAAAATTATTCGACAAACAGCAAATATTCCCTTATCTTTTATTTATTTATGTCAAAAACAGTTAAAAGTGTAACGTGAAATGGGTAGAAGTTGACTTGAAGTTACATTTATGTCCAGAAGCAAAACAAGTGGCGATCTCAGCATTTGCTCGAGGATCAATGAAACTGGACGAAAACCTGATCAAGATGGGGGTCTGTTGATCAAGAAGCTAAAATACAATACTTGTTAAATGTTCTTTACAATTATACAATCCAAATTATATATAATAAATTAGATGGCATTATACTATTAATATGGCTTTTCTTTTAGTTGCTCGGAATAGTCTCTAATTGTGTAGAAATCTTTTGTGTGACTCAAAAATCAATTTCATATATTTAATTTGACCAGCCTCAAATGTTTAAGAAAATATCCTAGATAATTCGAGGCAAAATTTACGTTATTCATTTTAAATCTTTGATTTTAGAAATTGTCCAAAGTTAAAATCAGTTCTTCTACAAAATTATCATTTTAGTGGTTTGTAACTCTCACTGGCGCAAAGCTTCATTTGAAGTGGTTGTGACAGTGGCAATGTAAGTCTCCCTTGCTACAAGTCTCTCTCTAATTGTGAATATTAATAAATCGATACTAGTGAAAGTATGGCTTATCTTGTTACTGCATTTGTTATGTTCATTTTTATGAAGAGCTAGAGGCAGAACTAAAATGAGATACACTTAGGCAAAAATCGAGTCTCCTACCAGGTATTTCCCACCAGCGGGGCACCAGCCCAGCCGGGACAAACTCTCAGCCCCCGACCAGTCTCTCGGCAAGTGTGGGAGTGTAGAGAATGTTAGGGTAAGGGGTGAGGATAGAACAAGGAAGAGGAGGAAAAGATCGCGTGAGATCCGTTGCCCGTTTGTTACGGTACTACTCCGTCATTCGCCTGGTGTTGATTGAAGAAACCACGGAAAACAACCGATCAGAGCAGCCAACCTTATCATCCTCCAGACAGCGGTTGAATTCGATCTGACTGTCAAGCTAGTGCCGAAAATCCTGCCACGGACGGGAGTGGGTTGCAGTGACATCAGCTGATGCCCTGAGCCACCTCTCCAGCACTAGAGAAAGTGGCCAACGAGGACAGCGAGTCAAGCGACAGAGCGACAGGCTCATTCCAGGCCTGGCGGGAGCGTCAGGTGCCGCCGACGCGCGGGAGGGCCGGCCAGCCCCCAGTGACGGATGGAGACGGATCACGTGACGCGGGGCGATGGGGGCGGAGCACGCCAGTGTCTGGCCGTCGCGGCCGCAGATACCTGTTGCGCTCGCTGGACGCGCAGTCTTCGAGACAGCAAGAGGCCAACGAACCTTTCGCCTCGCCAGATGCTCTCGCTACGCAGGGCCGTCTGGCACTCGCGAATGCAGTTTCTCAGGGCACTGGGTATTGGAAAGATTCTCAACATGATGAAATGTGAATGGTTGGGCATTATTTTTTGCTACTTCTACAATGAAATCCATATTCTACATGAAATACTACCTTTCACCACGGAGTTTAGTTGTGGTTGAGCTTCAATGAACCAGAAGATTCATTCCAGGCAATTGAATCACTTGATAATATTTTAAATGGCACAGATTTGAACTGCTGAAATTCAATTAATAACATTAAATGTAAACGTGTATTTCTCTCGAGCACATTATATTGGAATATGGAGCAGTATCATATCTTGTCTTAATTAGTATACCCCCTTATTAACAATGCAGTGTCGATATACTTGGGTCTAAAATTCGAAACTATTATTTCTTCTGACACACACACACACACACACACACAGTAACATTAAACTTAACTGCAAAATTAAGCGACATTCATTTAACATTATTACCTGTAACATAACTTTTTGAAGGTAATTCTCAAAGTAGAGAAATACTGAGGTTTAAATGTAGCATTTTAAATGTAAATTTAAAGTCAAACTTGCAATTTCCCATCTTTATACCTAATTTGCGTAATACAAATTCAAAACTGTAATATACCAATGATTCAAATAAGGTACATCTATATCCAGTTTTTAATTACAAAAATTGATCACTTAATTGAGAAATTGTTTGTGAATATTACTAGCGAAGGAATTTTTGCAAGACTCATAATAGTTATTTCCAAAGTATGCAAGCTGCTAAGGTCAATACTTTTCTTCTATTTTTAGAGTTTATTATAACAACATCATGTTGCGTAAGAGCTGATAACAGATGTCAACGGAAGAAGGTGTTTGTCCTAAACGGAGAGAAAAATTCATGTTACTGTGTGGGGGGGATGGGATGTGACTCAAATATTACGACCGCAATCTATGGCACGTGTGATCCAGATTCGTCTTGCTTTGAACAGTCCGTCTAAACACGACTTTCACGGTCGCGCACTTCTAATATGCAATCTCGAAGTTTCCGTTCAGTTCCTTCACGAGAAATACTCGTACTAAACAAACTTCTCCGCATAAAGCAGCTTTCAAAGGCAACACAAATAAATCATCGGCGTACACAGGTGAAAGTGAAAGTCTCAAACGGAGAGAAATCACATATGTTCATGTGTTCCTGGAACGTGACACACTTATTATGATCGCGTGCCGCCAGATGGCACGGGTGCCACATATCCGCCATCCTTGCACTAGTCCGTGTAAACATGACTATGACGGTCGTGCGCTTCTAATATGCAGTCTCGTAGTTTCCGCTCAGTTTCTTCACGAAGACTACTCGAAAACGACAGCGCATAAAACGGCCTTGAAAGGCGTCAAAAGTAAATCGCGGGCGATTGATGAACCGCTGGGCGGCGCGGGCGCGGGCGCGGGCGCCATTAGGCGTTTGATCGATGGCGCGAGTACACAGGCCCCGCGCCAAATAACGACGCGACGCCCAAGGGGGTCGACCCCCCCCCCGCGCCACGCCCACGTGGCCGCCCACGCCCGCACCCGCACCCGCGCAACAGGTTCGCTCCCCCCCCCCGCCCAGCGATAAGAGCTTCGGAGGCCGCGCTTTTTCTGCCAGATAATCGCGTTGCTCTGGATTCTCCTTCGTCTTTTAGCTACTAAGTAGGCGCGCGTGGACTACACACATCTCCAGACCAATTCTGGTAACTGACTAATAAAATAGTACTTTCCTACTCATCTTGAATTTACAGTGTTTTTCAGCAGGCTGTTTACCATCCCTCAAAAAAGAACATCTGTTGTACGCGTAAATGTGCTTAAAATGGAACGCATTCTTTGTGGTGGGAACTCCTGCATTCCACACGGGCGTATACATTCGTCCATGTTATTATGACGCTTGTAAACAATAAAAGACGAGTGTCAACAATATTTAATACAAATGAATATTTTTGTGTATGTTTGTCATATACAAATAATAAATAACTTTTAGTTGGCGTAAAAAAGAAATATATTATCACTACTTTGATTATATTGTATTTGAAAAAATTAAACGTCATATATAAATTTTAGATATTTTAATTAGCACCATTCATTCAAGAAAATTGAAGATCGCAAAGAATAAATTTCAAAAGGACAATAATTGATAGTAACATCAAAGATAAAAGTGTGGAGTTGCCAGGATTTTCATGAGACTACAAGCGGCGCGACATGACACGGTGTTAATGTCTCAACAGCTCTTACTGATTTGCCTGGGACATGTACGACACTGGGTTCATATTTGCTCTAGATTAATTGAAATGGATTATTAGATGACAGCCATAGATGGGCTCTAAGGATGAGGAATGGGTTCAGGGGAGGGACGGAAAGATTGCGAGTCCATATTCTAGAGTTCGTGACCCTTATTCCAGAGTGCTGCGGAGTTGCGCCAGTATTTACTGCTAAGCGGTCTGTGAAACAACTGATTAATGCAGCCTGCCTATGACAAACACACGGAAGCAAAACACATCGCGTAATCTTCCGGCAGCTGACCGGTGCAACCAGGTGCCGACTCCCCCAACGCCAGAGCGCTCGAGTCGCACACCGTTACGTGAACGCTCGCCAGGGGCCACGTTGGTTCGTGATAGTTCTCCTACCGTATTTGACCCGATGTAGTCAGGGCTGGTACACACGAGAAGGCTGGCCAGAGCAAACTTGATAAAACTGAGCGTTTCAGTGGAGCATCAAGAGGATGCACCATGATCTGGCGATATATTTTCATTCCCCTGACTGAATGATTTTCACTTGTTTCTTAGTTTTGCAGTACACTTAAATAGTTGTCGGATGACAATTTTGAGATGTAATGGTAATCGTAACTCAGCTGGTACACGAAATAGTCACAAAGAAAAGGTTTCCTTTCCTGAATCCAGAAAAAAGTAATATAGTGTTGTAATCATTCCATATTTTCAATTCTTCTGCGTTGTACATCACACGTACTGATGATTACAAGGTGACAAAGTGTATAGTTTTATTGTCGTACGAGAACATTATACGGATGTAAAACGAAGATTGGAAGAGATAAGATGATCTCAGGAATATAACAAGACAACGAACAAAAGGTGATGCATGGGTTTTACAACATACACTGATGTTTCAGAAAATATTGAATTTAAGATAATTTTTTTAACTTGAACTATTTTTTTTAAATTTGTAGTTAGGTTTCAATTTAAGACGAATGACAACAAAAATATGTTAACATCGGACAGAGTTAGAATAAAGTCAAATCTGGTTTCTTATATGCGTGACGTCCTATAGATAATGAAAATACACCTCTCTGATTTACGCAAACTAAAATTTTCTTATTACTTCTAGCCATAAAGAGCCTAGAGGGAATTAAAACTTTCAAAACTGCAGCTTATAAATTCGTTCTGCAATGCATAATATTTTTTCTTCAAGTTAGCATCTTCCCAAACATCAGCAATGCATTTCTCTTTCAAGTACCTACAGTAATCCCTCTTTAAATTTCATTTCACTAATTAGCATAACAGACTTTGAATAAATAAGACTATAAAACAATCACAACCGACCTGAAACATTACAAACTTAGGGCGACAAAATCCTTCGTACGCCTTCCTTCGGAGGGAAGTAAAGCCCGCTGTCCCATGTTAGTAGATTTGCTTGCATGTAAAAGATCCTCAAGCCTAAATGACGTTTCTGAGCTAACTTCAAATCACCTGTTTCTCGCCCAAGAAATACCTCCTTTCTCTGCTAGTTGGTGAAAGGAGCGTAGCGAAATTTGCGTGGTCAGACAGAAGAGCGGGCCTAATGGCCCGAATCTCGCCACGTAAAATAAGGCAAATTCAATTCAACTTCATCACCCACGATATTCCCAACGCTTCTTCCCACCAGACCTATCGCCATTCGATATAAATTGTGCCCGGATCAAAGTCACCCAAAACCGTCAACCGCTCATGAACTATCCCTTTCACGCACTGCCATTTCATGCCCCGACAATATGTTTCTTATAATTTCATATCACTAATTAAAATTAAAACAAGCAGAGGTTCTTAATAAACAAGGATAAAAAACTATCAACATTTGCCCTGAATCTTCAGAAACTAGTATATCACCTTCACGGCGTTTCTTCCTCCCAAACTCGACGCCATCCGATCGGAAAGGCACCGGAAAGAAAAAGGCACCCGAAAAGTCGCCAAGCGCTAATGAACTATCCGCCGATTCGTCCTGACGCCTCCGAACACAAGCGGCCGTTTCCGCGGCGCCGGCTCGCTGCTTCCAGGCGCCGCCGGTGCATTTGTGCGGCGCTGGCAGTGAGTCTCTCTCGGCGGCGGCGCCGTGAATGGCATGATTAATGACGCACAGATCTTGTGCTGGCGCCGCCGCCGCCGCCGCCGCCGGGGGGAATTTTTCCGCTGCCCCGAAATGCCGCTGTGGATCGCGGAGTGAGAAACCTTCCACGAAGTCTCCTGCTCGAGTGAAAGGGGTTCCAGTCCTCGCTCTTTCACATGGTGACGCGAGGGACGTTGGTGGAAACTAGCTATTCGGATAGGTTAAATTCAGCCACTGTGTGGAGGAGAATGTTAGAGGCCGGAGGCTCAGATCCGTAGTTTCTTGTGGCAACCGTGATGGTTGAGGTGGGTCCATCGCCTCAATTTGGGGGTGCGATGATGGTGAAAGAGTTAAAGGGGAGATGAATTTTCATTGGTGAATACATTTAAAATGTGTTTCTAGGATTTTAAATAATTTTTAATGTGTAAATGGCCTTTCTCTTTGGAGGGAACATATCAATAGATGTGTGTTTTTTCTAATACTCAGGATATATCATAAGCAAAAAGTATTCACTTTTTGCTGCTTTCTTAAAAGAGAGAATTTCCATATACATGTTCTTGTATATTTTTAAAGATTATTTTTATCACGGATATTTCCAACATCACTAGATACAACGAAAGCCAAGTGCATGCAAAATAAGCCGATCAGACTTGAGGCATAGTATAATAAAATTATTCGCTAGCAATGCAAGCAAGACCGTTTTTCTGAATGTCGTCGTGAGCTGCACTATCAGTAGCGTCTCTGGTGTGAAACAAAGTGGAGTTCATTTTCTGCATCTATTGTAATTTAACCATGCAAAACATTGTTTTCTATTTTGTTACTTCTAAGTCACATTGAGATCAAGATCTTTTGCGCAGAATACGTAAGAATATGTATGCTACTCACAATGAATTAGTGAGCAGATGTTAACCATAATGCAATTAAATTCACACTTTATACTTCTTAAAAAATTGATTTTTTCTTGGTAAGTTACTGCTTATTGATACCGTTGCAATATCCCAAGTTCTTTTTACAGAAACGCTTTGATTTTCACTGCAAAGAATCTTTTTATTTCATGTTTTCAAATACGTTATTCTATAGCCTGTTCTGTTAGCCTCTATATTCGCAATTGGTACTTGTACATACAACCCCGAGCTCTTTCGACAATAGAGTTAGAGATAAAGTCTAAATGAGTCCATATAATTTAAGTGGTTCTTTGATATGATGTTATAAAGAATTAATATGCTCTACCTGCACGAATAAAGTTCACGCGTACAATACATTTGCTGATACCTGAGCTGATATCGCAGTATCTCAACTTTAAGCATTAGGAATTATTTAATTTCGTTTCTCTCTTCTAAGCGCAGGATAAAGCATTCAACAAAACATTTTATCTCTAGTCATTTCAGTAATACCATTCTAAGTATTAACCAGTTAGCGAAGGCAAAGTTCTAGGATCCAGACACTCAGATGGGAATGAGGCATGATCGCGAGATGTTGAAACATCATCACTGACAGACTAGCGAAGTCACCGGCGTCGTGAATATTAGATGAACCGAGCGAGGACGACGTCTTTGTGCTAATGCAAATAAGTTGCTTCCATCTTTCGCAAGATGCTTCCCTTCCGGAACCGCCGTCTGTTTCCGAGATGCTCGCGCTATGTCGCTTCTGCGTTGTTGTTTGTGTAGCTTGAGAAACACCCACAGTATGTTCCTTCAGCACCGTGAGGAATATGACTTACATCAAACAGACGTATAGTTACAATCTTTTGTAACGAACCAGTTTTACCCATGACTGAGACCAATTACAGACAAGACAAACTATTGCAGTTTTTATGACTGGAGGACACTACTACCTACGCAATTTTCTGTTTTCACGGCTACTTAATTTATATGATTCTTTCTTTTCTTAGAAAACTAGTTCAGAATGTTATCCTGAGATGCGGTATTGAGATTGGTTGGGAATGGAACGGAAATGAACACTAGAATCCCAACTTTCGTATGTCTGTCATCGCGGAAAACACGTTAGGCTTGAAAGTACTAAAAAACATTTATCTTCAATGAATATTATATTCGTACTGCACCCTAATACAAGTATTGTTGTGTCACTACTAAAGAACCTCGTATCATAGATCGCTATTCGTCTGCTCTTGCATCATTAATCTTATGACATTTCATATACACATACGTTTTTATACGATCATCGTTTACATAGGGAGTCATTATTACAGGTCCTATTTAGTCATCATAGTTATTGCTACCCCTTTTACTTGCTTCTATTTTTCCGACTCTTCGTATCTTTTTTAGCAGTTTTCTTCACTGTAATTATGCATACAACTCAAACATTGCGTTCCAAGTATTTGTCAAACTGCAGAGATAATGTTTCAAATACGTAAGCTGCATTCTCAATTGCACATTGTTCCGTTAGTTCTTGGCCGGTTTCAATCGACTCTGCTCCTCTTTAGCTTTTAGTTTCATCTTTTTAGAGCTTTTCTGCCTCTTCCGGCGGTTTGGTGTCCTCTTTTCTGCACCGCCTGCTTCAACAAAACCTTTACCAGAAGATAAATTTCTTAAATATCTTATAACTGACCTCTTATTATGTTTGCAGCAATAAACGAAAGCCAACCCTTTTTTTCTAAGTATTTCGGAAAAGTGACTTTTCTATTACCCATCTGAGCGCCAATCCCATAATTTCGTATATTAACTATTCATAACGCGCCAGTCACCATTCTCATTGTCATATACTGTACCCTGTGTTTTGTCTCAACATGATTTTATTTTGCTCTACTTCTGCGTACTTTCTGCTACTGTTCAGCTTACAGCAATTGGCATAAAACTTTCCTATTTCCTGCAGACAATCCGCTGCTTCATTCCATGATCACTCTCTTATGCGACGCATGTTGATCCATCAGTTGTTCCTCCTCTGTCTGCCACACTACCTCCGTCTCCACCTCTCATCACCATCCGAGATCTCCCGCGCAGCGTCTTTCTGCGGGCGGGGCGGTGGCTGCCCGCCTCTCTGAGACGCGCGCGACGGGGCGCGAATGGCAAGTCTTCGTCCGGCGCCACGCCGCCTCCGCCTCCGCCTCCGCCTCCGCCTCCGCCTCCGCCACCGCCTCGCTCCGCGGGGCGAGAATACATAATTGGACAAGTTGCCGCGCGGCGGTGGGGGCGCTGGCGGCGGCGGCGGGGGTGGTGGCGAGGGCGCCGCAAGGAGAAGCAGGGCAAAGGGAGGCAACAAACACAATAGAGGTACAAGTGAAGATGGCAGAGGCAGTGGAGGCCACCGGAGTGAAGTTGATTGAGGAGGGATACAGTAGTGGAAGTGGGTAAGGAGAGATGGGTAGAAAAATATTATTTTGGATGAGAGTCGGGTTGGTGGATGTACAGAGATTCCTGGTGGCAGTGGGTACATAGGAGAGGCACTTTTCATGCTTTATGAAGCAAAGAAGTGACCATGGGCTTAGACACGGTGGATCGTTTATTATCAAAGAAGTTGTAATTCATAGTGATAAGGCCAACAACGAACTAGCAAACATCAAACCAGTTCAAAACCACCATCAAAACATCACACCACATCAAATTAGTCAAGATAAATTATTGAACTCTGAAAGTAATGAGATGCACGTGATGGAGGGAGAAGACGTTGTAGGCAACGTTACTCAAACATTTCAATAAAGCACCCGAGTATAAAAGCAGCAATAATAGAATTTTTGATAGAAATGGAGATCTCTTACATCGAATGAGACAGCTATTCTGATATAAACCCTACCTTTTGCGAATAGCGTGATGAATAAAGTAACTGAATGGAGAGAGCAGAGAGAAAATGGAGGCGAAAGACTAAACTGCGCAGGTGAACAGAAGAAAAGGCTGGATATTTTGGAGTTGGAGTAGCGCACAATTCAACCTGCAGAGACTGAGTCGGCGATGACGCGATTGAAATGCGATGGGGCGGAGTAGTCGAAATGGTGATGGGAAGGTGACTGTACAGGACGGGCTGTGAGGTGAAGCGAATAGAAATCGTCAGAAATAATAGCGGTGAAGTCGGAGCGATGTGACGTAGGGCGGCGGAGGGTCAGAGACGACAGTAGATGTGGAGATAATTGGAGACGGAGCTGCTAAAGGGAGGAGTTTGTAGGGTTGAGAAGGGAGAAGAAAGGCGGTAGATTTGTAGCGATTTAAGCGACATATTTAAGAGAGAGCGACCGAACTCGCCATACCTATAGCTAGTGTCGAAAATCCTGCCACCGTCGGGACTCGAACCTAGGCGGTCAGAAGCAATGAAATCTGTTCTTTCCCTTGAGCTACCTTTTCCAGTGCAAGGCAGTGTAGGCGGGGCCGTGTAGGCGGGGCCGTGTAGGCGGGGCCGTGTAGGCGGGGCCGTGTAGGCGGGGCGGTGCAGTTGGGCGGTGTAGACAGGGCGGTGTAAGGCGGGGTGCGGGGATGGAGGGTTAAAGACGATCATAAGAAGAGTAAGAGCTTGCAGGGTAGGGGAAGTGGCAGGGGGGTCTGACGGCGGCAGGCAATGGGAAATGGCAGCCGCGAGCGACGGGGCGGGGGCGGGCGGGCGGGCGGCGGAGAGAGCAATGAAAGCGTGACAGCGAATGTGGCAGCGCGAAGGAGGGCCGTTAGCGATCTCTGGCGGCGCGGCGGCGGCGAAGACTCGCGCGGGCGGGCGGGGCGGCGGCGGGGCGGGGGGCGCGGGGGGCGGGCTTGGAGGCGGGGAGGCGCGGGTCGTTCGTCGGGAACAAATCGGTTGTCGCCAAATCCGCGGGCTGCGCTCCAGCCGTTTGGGAGCGACCTCTGTAATTTCCGTTAACAGCCCTCCGCGAGGGCGCGCGGTCTGAATCGAGAGACAAGCAGCGCCGTGTCCGACAACTTCTCAAGACGTCCTCGCAAGAACGACTTAAAGATGAATTAACCCCCTCCCCCCACCCGCGCGCCGCGGCGAAAATTCAATTGACGCGCATTCGCTTCGTGGATAGGAACACGAGTCAACTAGTTAGCGGGAAGATATAAGGGGATGCACTTCCAGTAAAACAGTTCTATTTACAATACACAGCCACATCCTATATGTTGCATTTAGTGCTGCGTTTTTAACGAGGCCATCTGTTTGGTTTCCGTTTACGATTACAAGTGGTTGAGGATCAAAGTGAAACATAAAATGTTTCTTTTCGTATTCAGTTCAAACGCATTTGAGACAAATTTCCCTTACTTCTTTCTTCTCCACATCTCATTTCTCCTTTTCCTCTTGCTCCTATCTCATCTGTCTTGTTTATCTTATCATTTTTCTCCCTTTCCCTCACTTCCTCTCTCTCTTCTCTCATATAATATTATATATATATATATATATATATATTAAATTTAAATGTCTGCAATTGGGGCAATCGCACGTCATTAACAGCACTGATTCTGGATTCTCGAAGTATTTACTGTGGTTGGGAATAATGAATCATCCCGTTACCCAGCCATTGCGACGAGAATGTAAACAGGGTAAGATAGGAAGTGTCACTAAAAGTTCATTTGTATTTTTGAGGTTGGTTTAAGATCTGTTTGGAACTGATCAAAGGCAACAGAATACTCGCCCTCTAGAATTCCTACTCGTCGAATAATATCGCTAAATTTTTTAACTTGAAGATGGTTGTTAATTTACTTCACTAAGACATTTTCGTTTAATAATCTATGCTTGAAATATTGCAAATACTTACACTAAAATGTATACACGGTAAGGCAGCGTAGAAAGTTAGTTTTTGCTTAATAAAACTTTGAAAACAAACTTGGCATAGTACCGAATGGCGATTTGCAAATAAAACTGTCGAATTAGGAGAGTAAATATATAAATTCTCTTTTTAAAACACTGTAATTAATAGCACAAGTTCAACTCATGTTACAACAGATCACTGATAATAAACATATTTTTCTTATATTTCTAATAGTAAATTATTATCATAAATTATATTATCAGACATATATTTCTGATAATAAACAGACTGTCACCAATTCTAACTTGGCTGCCACGGACCAAACCCGCACTCTATCAATCATCACTGCAACTACTGCAGTTTTCGTGAGTTACTCAAAACAAACTAAATAGAACAAGAAGCCCCTCCCTCACCTCCAGAGTGACATTTGCATTCAGAATCACCTATTATCACCACGAGCTCCATTCATCAGATTGCGCGTTTAACGCCCTCGGCATCCCTCTCCGTGTATTTACGCGCGCCGTAAAAATCAGTCAAAAAAGCGAGACACATCCAATTTTGCGCGCGACACTTTATCATCCAGTACATCATTAAGGTCATAAACCCAAAACACACACAAAATACGTTCTACGCGAATTCTAAGCGCCCGCGGGCTGTTTTATGCGCGGTGTAACGGTGGAGTAATCCTGTACTGGGCCGGAAAAAAACTTCCCCCGCGAGAGGCACCCGTAAATCCGGAGACGCGCCCGGTGGTGGGGTGGTGCGGTGATAAATACGCAACCTGCGACGGCGCCGCGGCGAGAAAGGCGGCGGAGGCAGCGAAGCAGGCGACGAGAGCGGCGGACGAACTCAGGTGACGAAGTGGGGACAATGAAACTCAGCTGAGAAGTGCAGCGAGAGGGAATTAGACTGAAGTGGGCGCAGATGAGTCTGAGAATGGAAGATGCGGTGAGATTGGGAGAATATAATGATGACATTTCGAGGACTAGGTACGAGTATTAGATAATGGCGTTATTGGTACTTTTGGGGTGGGGTGGGTTATTGTAGGGTATGAGGCAGTATAGAATTGTATACAATTGGTGTAGTGCGAGTAGAACTGGAATTGTAGGAGTGTAGTTGCAGGAAAGATACGGAGTAATGCGGGGGTACTTTTGGCGCTAGGTGGTGATAGTGAGAGAGGATGAGTTTGAGGTAGAAAAAGGTTTGTGCAGAATGTTGCTGAGTAGTGAAACTGAAGTTCTAAAGAAGTGCCAATATGTGTCAAAATATGATAGTCTTTATAATCTTGTACTAATAGCTTGAAATTATTTCAAACAAGAAAATAATTTTTGTTTGTGTAGACTGAGTGGAACATCCGGTTTTGATTGATATAATTATCCTCTGTGTCAGTTGTCGTCTATGATAATCACTGAGACATGTTGCAGACTAGCAGCTCTTTGGGTGCTAGTGTAGGATTAAGTAATGGTTATGTGGTGTACGACCTGAATTTGTAGAGAAGAAGAGTAGAAGTAATATCAATAGCGATATCTATTTGAATATTAGGACGTAGAGAAGACGAGAGCAGTATGTAGGTAAGACTTCTTATTTTTCCACAATTGCCAATGCAAGACAAAAATACACAAACTTATGGAGGCTCCGGTGTTAAAAGCTGAGCAGTCTTGATGAAATTGCAAGTATAATTTACTTCTGGATATTGTCTAAATCATCTTGTCACTCCTGCATTCGAACAACCATAAACATGGAATTCACGCTGCACATCTGCAGTGGCGATGTATTTATTCTCACTTCTAACTAATATACGTGCTACCTTCGCATTACACTATTATCCAATGCTGTTCAACGTTTGTTACACTTTATCCATCGCCTCTGAAAAATATACACGTCTACTTCTGAACTAGTGACACCTAAAAAATAAACTTTGCATTCAGAGGTGCGTGCAAAGGCAACGCTCCGTCTCCAGTTGCATCATATTACTTCATTTATTGTACCAACAACAACTCCGAAAGTGTTGCCAGCGTATATCAATATAAATGTCTAGAGCGGACTGCATTCCCGCGTCGTCGCCGTACGCTGGTACGCGGAATCGACCACCGTCCCCGCAGCCCTCCCTCGCCCTGTCCCCGGCGGAGAGCGATGACGGCGCCCGCGTGCGACGCATTTCGCCATGNNGCCACCCGCTCGCCCCGCGTCACCTCGGCAGACGGCGGCGCCCCGCAGAGCTGCTCGCCGAGAGGGCGGCGAGAGCGCGAAGGAAATTACTCAAGGCGCGTGCTTTCAACCCTCCGATGCCACCAGGAGAGGTGGCTCGGGGCGTCAGCTGATGGCACTGCAGAGCCGCTGACCGGGAGGTCCTAGAGATACACTCCCAATGGTAGCAAGATATTCGGCATTGGCTAGAATAAACCTAGGTTGAATTCAGTCTCTGCCTAGAGGAGAATTCTAGCGGCCGGCCCCTCTGATCCGCAGTTTTCCGTGGCTTATCCAATCCACACCGGGTGAATGCCAGAGCAGTACCCTAACAAACGAGCCATGAACACCGTGCGGTCTTTCCTTACTTTTCCTTGTCCAATCCTCGCCTCTTACATATCCACATTTATTATTGCATTCGCTACACACCACCATACATATCGGGAGACCCGTCGGAAGCTTAGAGTTTGTCCCGGTTGGGGCAGTACCCCGCTGGTGTGGTATACCTGGTTGGAGAAAATCTCGCTAACAGACGCCGGATCTCATAATGCAGCGGGGTAAGATCACCGCCACCTCCCAAGCAAAAGGCATGCACTACACTTACGGGACTGTTGACCTTACCAGTTGACGTGCACGGAATAATTAACAATCAATTAATCGTACTTCCGGTGGTAACGCGGATGATCCGTCTCTTCAGAAGTGTTCTGTTTCTTCCATTAAATTGGCTGCCTTGAATATTTTTGCGTGGCATGAAATCCTTCTAATTGTTTGGAGAGTCAATACTTGCTCGACCTCCCCTCGAAATATGCATTTATTTTTAATCAATACACCTTTTACTATTTGTGGTGTGATCCATCACCCCTTTTACTGAGCGTGTACACGTAATTTACTTCCGTTTTTTTGTGTCTTTTTTATGGAATCTACGAATGTAAATGACGTAGGATTTGAGAAATTTATTAGAAATATTTTGAAGAAGAAGAAGATGAGGGTGATGGGGGTGATGGTGGTGGTGATGGTGGTGGTGGTGGTGGTGAAGAAATGTATTCAAGTGAAGAGGAAACGTAGATATTTAACTTGAAAGCCCATCACAAAGCACACCAGATGAGAAAAATGTTTCAACAATAAATTCAATGACGATACAAGAACAACTTATATCCATATAAGACAAGAAAAAACAATGCAATAGTCTTCGAAGAACTAACAATAAAAGGGTAAAATAAGATACATGTCGGAATTTCATTTTTGAGAAAGTCTTAAATCGTTGTTTAGCTCTAAAACCATTCATGCACTGTAGTTTGATTTACGATAAGGAAAAAATGAATGTTTAATAATTAAAAAACATCACCTAATAATTCTTTACATCATTTCTGCTAATATTTATTTCTTTTCAAACGTTTCATTGATTGAAAACTATTCACCGTTGTCTAAACAATTGGTGATTCATTCCCAAATTGTTCACGGATCAAAACCCTTGATAATTTAAATTTTATTGCAACTCTTTTCACAAACAATCGAATTATTTTCGCCAAACATGATAAACTCATTTTAATTAATTCAATTGTTATTGATCGCGAAATTTTTCGTGCATCAAAGCTCATGACAACAAGCGTGGAGAGATAATTTCTGATTTGTCACACAATAACAGACCATGGCTTCCCTATAAATAGATCACCCCATTATGAATTCAGGAAAAGGGATATCGGGCTTTTTATAAAGTGGTTCTCCGCAGTATAATGAGCCTTATCACACTGATACGATCTTTCGTCATTTTGGTGGCATTAATCAACATAACTGTATGTTCTGGAGGTAAGTTATAAAGGAATATACCATATCACATTTATTAAAGAAGAATAACATAGTAATCTTGAATGCATTTCTGAATATTTTGTTTTAAAAAATCATTAAACTCGTTATAAAAAATGTTCTCCTAATATTCGTAATTTGAGTAACATTAAATTTGAAATATTACTTTTCATTTGTATGAATTCTCTCAATTCATAGGCTGCAGCTGTAGAACTCTTACTAAACCCAACGAAATCACAAAGCTCGAGAATATGCTATCGCAACGCCCTGAATAAATTGGCGGAATCTGGCCTACCAGACATCGTCTCAGGTATTTGCCCTCTTCCCTCGTGCAGTGACAGAAAATGCTTAGGAACACATCTCAACAGCGCATTCACATTGCCCCTAGCATAAAGAGAAAAATTGCCAAAATGTATTCGCACTCTTTGAAACACGTTCCAGAATTTTTACCTATGAACGCCCACATCAAACTAGTAAATTCGCTCATTAGGTCCCAGTGAAATGTCTTGCTTACAAGCCTTAAATTCAAAGAAGAACGTAAATTACAGATGGCACACACTGCATTCCTTTCATATTTCACTTTCGTAAGTATGGTAATCTGAGTATTATGAACAAGTAAAAATGTTTTCAATTCTACATTCCATATTATTTTTTTGTTATTATTTACAAAATTTAACTCATTAAACTGATGAGCAGAACAACAAATTGTTTCTGTTATTTTTCAAAGCTTGAAGAACACGAGGTGTGTTTGTGGTGGAATAAAAGTTGTTTTCCTTTCTGATTCTCGTGCTTATTCTAGTCTCTTAAAAATGTTCTTTGTAAGTAGGTTCTAAAAGGTTCCATGGACATTAATCTAATTTCTCTTTCTTTGATCCTTCGACTTAACTCTTCCGCCGAAACAGATGTAAATATGCTCCTGCACGATTCCACGAGTACACACGAGAGGTGAGCTACTGCTCCTTGTGATCAATATTCTCAAATTTGAATTATTGTATCTTCTATTCTGTAATAAAGAAAAGAGATAAGCTGAAAAAATAATTAAATGAAAATGTTACTGTTCTTGAAAATTATTTCCCACGTATATATCAATATCTGAATCCACATCCAGCTCGAAATGGAAGCTGGCAAAATGATGCAACTAACCTTGAGAACGAATCATTAACATTTTATAGGTCCCAGCGATTAGTTACATTGCAAGCTTGCAGTATCAGTAACTGGAATGAAGACAAAAATCATAGAAGAAGGGTTTTATGAGTTCATCAGTAGGAAATGTACGAGTTTAAGTATGGCACTTCATTTTCTCTGCAGTTTCTATTTTAGCACAAAATTAAATGGATTACAAGGAGAAAAGTGCTAACAGATCGGATTTGTACATCATAAAATGCACATTTAGTGATATTATGTGTTTTACTTCATTTTTATCTTTACTTGTGGTTTAATGTCAAAGATGCTTGCGTAGACCCACCCACTCCGGCACATTGCAAGAGTTTTGGGACATTGCGAGTTCTCGGGGCATTTTAAACCTTATCCTTTTTCATTATTTAGTAGTATACGTAGTACAGAGAAAGTTATGTATCGTATTTTTAACACAAAAAATATTTTGAGGCTCCAGAAACAGTTTTTTAACACGTTAGTCCGTTTCGTTGTGGGTTTGTGAACAACACTAGAGCCTTTCTTATCGAAGGAAGAATGAATATTTCTCATTTAATTTGCACTGACCAAAAACCCTGCAACTTTGAAGATATTTCTTTAAATTTTCGGATAATTCACATAAAGCTGCTATAACATTTTCAAAAGTTTCTCAAAAAGGCTGCTATGTTGTTCTTTAAGAATAAAAAGAAAAAAACACTCATGGCATAGATCTAATTTTCACTGATACCCTCGAATTTTTGAAAATTACAAAAGTATTTTTGGAACCATCATAATGAAGATACGTTTATAAAAATTAAAATTTCATCTTCAGGTGAAATTTGTTCTTCACAATTAATTATTGCGCACCTTTCATTGAAATATGTGGAATTTGAAAAACCTTTATTTTTTAAAAATGACAATGTACTTTTTTAAAACATCACTCACGGTAAAATTTTCATTACAGGCATTTTTAGCTTAATATATAAGCTGTAAGCCTCCTATTGGACTCCCGGCATTTTTGATAGTGTAGTGTACGTGAATGTAAGTAAGGGAAGCGGACAGGGCAAGGAAGAGGAATTAAAAATCACGCGCGGCCCCGGCCCGTTTTTCATGGTACTGCTCCGTCATTCACCTGTTATTGATAAAGAAACACGGAAAAATACAAAGATTAGAATAACAGGCCACGAGAAAATTACAGCGGCTGAATGCGTCCTATCTCTCTAGCTACTGCGGAAAATTTGACACTGTCGGAACAGACACCCTAGGAGCTCCCTATCACAGTGGATTCAGAGACAGCGAAGCAGACAGCTGGCTCTGAGATGAACTTAGCCGTTCGTCGGGATACACAGGTTCAGAGGGAACGGCTCAGCGGACCGGGCGGTGGAAGTATTGGAGGTATAAGTGTGACGGTGGGATCAATGGAGGATGTGGGGGAGGAGGGGAGGATGGGAGGAGGAGGCGGATCAGCGACGGCGGTTGTTTCTGCCTATTCGGTGTAAGTGCGCGCCCTTTATTTCCTGGCCTCTCGCCTCGACCGTCGCTCCTTCAGCTTTCCTCCGCCCCCACCCCCATTTATTTTTGTGAACTGTTTCACCGGAATGGCGGCTGGATGAGCTGCCGGCGCGGAGATATTAAATTAGAGCAAATGGAGCGCACAGTTACAATTAGCTCCTTAATTTACATCGAGTAAAATGGACGTCAAAGTTTTTACGGCCCTGACGGCGCGGCGACGGGGGGGGCGCAGAAGGGAGGTGGGCTGCCGGGGAATGAGCGGTTCTCGACTCCTCGCGCACGGATCTCCTCGCTCTCCCTTCCACTGCCTCTGCGACGCTCCGGTCGCCTCTTTTGTTCGGGGTGACTGGCTTAGTAGCTGACTGCTCGCGCCCCTTTCAGCGCAGGGTAATGGTTCAAATCCATAATATGGATTGGATGGCCATCACTTCCTCCCCCCCCCGCTCTTTTTTATCGTTGCTGTACACTTGACCTCGTTTCCTCGTGTTTCACGGAGCCCTCAAGGCCGTGAAAGTTGTTCTTTTCTCGAAAATATGAGTGTTATGGCTCTATTAATATGAAATATTTCGCGAGAGACGTAAATTTACATTTATATGGATTTGTTTTCTTCAAGGGCTGTAAGAGATGTCGTTTTTCCTACAATTCCGAGCTATAAGTTATATTATTATCTTTTTTATAAATTAAAAAAACTGCAGTCGTTTGAATATGTGAAACTTTTGTGAATTTCATGTCCTCGCATATTTCTAATAACTTTTTATTTCAGTAATCATTTATTATTTCAACATTAATGCATTTTGCCTACTTCAATGTAAGGTATTGAACACAAAATTTCTTTGTGGAAGTGGCAGTCGGAGGTCATTTTCTTCTTTATTAACATATTTATTTCAAGAAGATATTAATGTACTTTTATAATTATTCCTTGGCCCTATTTCCCATTATAAAACAATAAAGCGAAATCTTATTAAATATTTTGCACTATTTAGATAATTAAATTGTTTTGTTAGATATACCTATTATGTTGTGTTAACTTCCATCTACTCCCTCTTCCCGATTCCATTCAGAGTAATTTCTACCTATCCGCAATCCGTCTGTCCATCTGCCACGCCCTTTCTATTGATCTGCGCCGCCCCCTCCGCCCTCATCCTTTGTTTCTGCTGGCCTCACTTCCATTGTGGCGGCCACCTCACAGAAGCGCTCTGCCGGTCCTCTGTCTGGCGTCGTTACCTCGATAAGAGACCTCGGTGAACAGACACAACGGGCACGCAGCGGCCGCAGCGGCAGTGGAGGCGCCACCGTCGCCTTCGCTCGGCTCCCACGGCGCGCGCGTCGCGGAGGAAACCCCTCGCCCTCCCCGGCTGGGTGGCTCAGGGCATCAACTGATGCCACTGCTGTGCCTCTGACCGGCACGTCATAGGTTTCGAATTCTGAGGAGGCAGTTTTTCGGCACTAGACTCATAGATTCAGTCGTGGAGGAATTTAGAAGAGAATTCTATCGGCCGACTCCTCTAATACGTGATTAACCATGGTTTATCTGATTAATACTAAGTGAATGCTGGGAACGTACCCTAAAAATCGGGCACATGCCACACGCGAGTTTTTCGTCCACTTTCTTCCTCTCCTATCTCCACCCTTTACTTACACTCACACTCACATACACTACACTAATACACATGCCGGAAGATCGGTCGAGAGCTTGGTGCTTGTCTCGGCTGGTGCGGTGCCTCGCTGCTAGAACGTATCTGACTGGAGAAACCCGCTAGGCGACATATAGATCGGCGAAGGATCTTGCCATCTAGCCGGGGAAGATCAATCAGGCCACCTGCCGCGATAAATACACGGACTACACTTACGAGACTAATGACCTTAGCAGTTGACGCTCCCGGAATCATCAACCAATCAATTAATAAATAAATAAATCAGAGCTCCTCAATCCCCATTGCTTTATCGCGTGTCTGCGCGCCCTGTCGTCTTTATTCGCCTCCCGCGTGACCCAAGTCTTAATATTCTCACCGACCAGACCTCTTCTTCGCTCGTTTCTCCGAATTCTGTTTATGCTCAATAGTCCGCTTGCCCTTCCACGCACTATGACACGCAGGGACAATAAGCATCTCGCGCGCAATCGCGTTTCGTATTTTAGTTTTGAACGCTGAACGACTTCACGAATTCTGAATGCAGAGTTCTGTCCATGTCTCCAGTTTCAAAGTACCTTTCGTCGTTTCATTTCGTCAAGAAAGTCTCTTTGTGCTAAAGAAGTATGAAAGGTGATGTGGCCAGTTACGTATTAACTCGCTTCCCAACTTTCCATCAGTATGTCAATGCAGTGTATATTTAATATCCTCACAACACCTGCGTGATTATCTACACAATCCTTGTCTGTCCGTAGCTCAGTCCTCTGTTATTGTCAGCTGTACGCAAGAAAACAGCTAAAGTAAATGCTTAAATGTAACACGTGTAGAATGTGCATATTTAATAAAGTGATAATTTTGCGAGAGAAATGGATTAAGATGAGCCGTATGCGCTTTTGGTATAAAGTAGTGGAAACGTTTGCGTTAGATAGAGCAACTATGGAGAAAATCATCTTTGCAAATATGCTACGTGGTAATGAAGCGGTTCAGACTCAAAAAGGGCACAATATATCCAATTCAGACTGTCTCAGTAATAGTTCATGCATTATATTTCATTTTTCCGTCTTTCTGCACACTGAAGTTCACGAATTCCAAAGACAATCCATTAACGTCCTTCTTCACCCATCCAACAGACCTTTACAGAAGGTAAATTGGCAATTTTTGGCAATTTGGCAATTTTTTAGGGGGATATCAAAATTTACAAGGATGGACGAATCGGTAAATTCAAAAATGAAACTAATCTCACAGAGCAAGGGCTAAATAATTCTTAAGAATGCTCTTAGGAGAGTTTTCTTTTTCGATTTCCTTCGCTTGAATTAGTTGATACGAACATTTTATTAATAGAAAATCATGAATGAACGACCCAGTTAAGAACTGTTTCCGTGCCAGGGAAAATTACTTCTCTTTCAGAAGGGGACGTTAAACTCTGAAAGGTGGCCACTTCTGCCTATAAATTTTCCCCATGCTCCTAAATCGCAGAATTTTGTCAATGGCCTCTCAGCCACAGAATTTATTTAGTTCTTTCTTAGTTTGCGTGGCGAGACCCGGGCCACCAGCCTCGCTCTTCCGTCAGGCCATGCAAATTTCGCTACTCTTCTTTCATCATCTAGCGAAGAAAGAAGGTATTACTCTGACGACAAAACATGAGATTTGAATTTATCTCAGAGACTTCTTTTACGGTGGAGGATAGATTGCGAAGTAAATCTACATTCGACAGTCAGCTTTACCTCTCCTTCGATGAAAGGTATACGAATATTTTTTTCACCTTCAAAAATCCACGGTTTTGTTAGGGTTTGAACCCTATTGGGTACAACAGCCCCATACGCTAGTCATACCACCGAAGCCTCTCCAGAATTCACCTCCGTGTGTCTGGTGCCGGCCCGCCCCGGCTCCCGGCGGCTCTGAGAGCCCCCCGCCCCTCCGGGGGCCGCAGTGAATGAGGTTAGGGGCGGCGGCCGGTCACGGAGACCGCCGGCTGTCGCAGCGCGTTAGCGACCAGTGGCAGGGGAGCGGCGCGGTCGGCGGGGGACGAGGCGGGGCGGGGCGGGGCGGAGCGCGACACCCCGATGGCGCACCACACTGTCCGAGTGCAACTCGTGGTGTCGGAGGGGGAGGAGAAGTGCGACTTGCAGGGGGGACGTGGAGGGGCAGAGGGGTCTGACCAGCGGAGAGAGTGAGCGTGGCGGATTGGGAGTGCGGTTTCGTGAGGGAGTTGGGTGCGAGATATGGGGTGACGGTTTGAAAGCATTGGGCATTGTGCTCTGGGCTGAAAACGGTGATTGTATATGGACATGAGGAGTACAGCTCGGGGAGAGTTAAGGGCTACGAAGCACAGAACGGCCTTAACGCACACGAAGGACTGACTTAACGCACGGCCAGGGAGGGTCGGGATCCAGCCGGCGAAAGATAAAGGCCAGGCGGATATGGGATGCAATTTTCAGGGGGTGTAGGAGGTAAGATTTGGACCCATATGCGTTTGATGGAAATTGCATGTGGTCCTTTTTCGGTTTGTCAGGGAACTGATTATGCATTCTAAAAGGTGCTGTTTGAAAAAAACGGAAAACTACCGAGCTCTCTACCCAGTATCAAAAATTCTGCTGACTACGCGACTTAAACCTTACCGTCGGCTAGCGGGGTTTTCCCCAACCAACAGGACACCGCGGCCCATGCGGGACAAACTCTAAGCTCCCGACCGGTCTCCAGGCATGTGTGGTAGTGTAGCACATGTTAAGGAAATAATAACTGTGTGTAAGGGAAGAGGTTAGGAAAAGGAAGAGAAAGAAAAGAACGTGCGCGGTCTGTGGTCCGTTTCTTAGAGATCAGCTCTGGCATTCGCCTGGTGTTGATCGGAGAAACAATGGAATACTACCAAGCGGCTAGAATTCTGCTCCAGACAGCGACTGAATTTGATGTAGCTGGGAAGCTAGTGTCGCAAATTCTTCCGCCGTCGGTACTCGAACCTAGGACCTGCCTGTCAGAGCGAGTGCAGCTCAGAGCGATTCGAGAAGCGTGATGGCGCATCGGGTGGTGGGAGGGGCCGGACGCGGGGCAGCGGGCAGGAGTGCGTGGGCGGGGCACCACGAGGGGCGGTTTGGGACGAACGCGGGCTGCTAATGGCGGAGCAGGGGAGCGGGTGCAAGGGAGGGGTGGGAGGGGGAGGGGGCGGGGCGGCCTGATGGTGCTGGAACAGCGAGGTGCTGCGGTGTGGGGTTGGATCGCAGCTGGTGCAGGGGAAACCAAGCCGCGGAAGCCCATTTCCGGCCTTGCCCTTCGAAACGAGAAGGGATACAGGATGTGATATTCCGTTCCCCTCGTGTGATGATTATCGGCAGCTGAACGAAGCAAATTTTACAAGCCCATGTACATAAGTGTAGTACTAACTGTAATATGTTCATATTCACGTAATGTCATCATCGCAGTAAATGTTGCTGTAAATGGCTCCGTGCGTTTTTCAGTAATCAATTCAATCTTATTAGAACTATAAAAAAATAATAAGATTATTATTCATGAATATCTCGTTAAAGTACGAATCATTCTACAGATAACTTCATGTAGAAAAGTATACGATAATTATGCATTTCTTTTCACTAGAATGAAACTCGTTGAAATAATTTTAGATATGTACTTAAAAAAATTATTCTAAATTTATGTTATTCTAAACGATAAGAAATATTAATAGTGAATTAAAAACCATGTGGGGTTTATGTGGGGACGTGAGAAATATATACTTTGGCCTAGTCAATCCTCTTTGCTTTTTATGCATTTGTAAATTTTATTACACACTGCTCTAATAGGAGTACGAATTCATGTTAAGAAATAATATCAAACTGAATACACTGACTCAATAATAATGACTGAACAGTATCACTCAATAGTTAGACGTGTTTACATGGTAAATAATAATAATAATAATAATAATAATAATAATAATAATAATAATAATAATAATAATAATAATATGTAAATTCAATATTGCTACTGAAACAATTCAAATATGGGTGTCTTTAAAAAAAATATATTAAAGAGAGACTCACTTACATTAGTCCATTAAATTCATCATTAACCTATGTAAAATTATACAAATAAATATTCAAACCCACTCTTCTTAGCATATCAAGAACGTAATTTTTTCAAGATAGTTGCAAAATTGATTGAAATAATTATCTGAAAATATTCCCAATATCAAATTCACAGTATTCAAACATCATATATACAACCAATATTACAATGTTCCACAATTTTTCACTGTGATGATTAACTCCTCACCTTATTTATTGAGACCCTAACTTAAAAATCTGAACATTTTAGAATATCCCAATTCACCATATAAGATCATTAAGCACAGATATTATATGAAATTTAATTTTATTATACGGTTGTTTGATACTGGGAAAAACATTTAATTAGTCATCGCTAACATCAACAACAGACTAGAAACCTCAGTGTCGGTGTAGCATATCGTGTTGAAGTCAAAACACGAGAAGCTTTATAGGATTCCGCGCTTTGCACGAATAAGAATCGTTGAAACAATAACAAAGAGAAAATGCGTCATGTTATTATTCAGTTCCGACGGGGATTATTTGAATCTAAGCCTGGCTTTATTCGTTAGGCGCATTTGATGCGTCAGCTTCGCGTCCAAGCACGCTTTCATTCTCCCCTTTCGCGGCACCGAGCGAATATTCAAAAGCACAGAAAATGCGCGTGACAGCAGCCGTTGCCGTTGGATTTCTGCTTGGGCCTTGGACAAGGTGCCGCCCACCGGGATTTGCCGTTCTATTGAATCTGCCAAGATTTATACGCAACCAAATAAACCAAAAGCGAGGTGTTTGTGGTATGTGCTCTAGATGAGCTGCTTTTTCTCTAGTAATGTGATGATGGTAAATTACAGAAGTTAAAGTAAAAAACACGTGATTCAACAGTGTGTGTAATCGTGGGAGGGCAACTGATGTTTTACAGACTAAAGTTGTAGACTTGAGACAAGACGGTGAAGGCGTTATAACATCAGGTGTTGAAGACGTATAATACTTGATTAAAGAAAATGAAGGCCCTTTAGATGTATACACGCACGCCAACGGACACTGTCATTAGTTCCGTAAATTTGGGAATATTGTATTCTGTGGGCCTGATATTTCTTTCCCATTTAAGATTGAGATCCGGTAACGTACTTCACATTCGGATTACGGGGGATTTCCTTCTTACGGGATATCTACCCTCTCCTTGGGACACCCTCCCAGCCGGTACAATGTCTTAGGTAGTGGTTTACCAAAAGACTGCTAACAATCGAAGAGATGGAAAGGTACTAACCATGGTGGTCAAGAACCTACATATCAATGAACGGAGTCATTCAGGATTGCTTTATTTCGGTCTCCTAGCCTTACCCTCTGCAACTTGCATGACAGTTTCATTTGAGTCGCGGACGCAAACACGACAAATCTCTCCAACATTTACGACGCACCCTGTATACTCAGCGCAAGAGAGCTCGGGATGTTCGACGGGGTCAAAGGAACTGACACGCACCCTGCGCGACGCTGGAGAGCACTAACGAGACACGCGTCAAAGGCGCGAGGCGAGACGCGGCGCGGAGCGCAGAAGCATTTTGTGTGAAGGAAACAAAGAACCTTGTTTCTCCCTCGGCAGGAAAGACGGCGATAATTAAATTTTCTCCTCCTCAAAACTCGAAAAATGACTTTGAGAGGGAACTCGGCGGCGAGAAAAACGCGGCCTCTCTTAAATTGAGCACAATGCCACTGCAAAAGTAGAATGCCAGAAGAAAGCGTTCTCACTCGCAGCACACGTTGGAAGCTCTGATTTGTGTATGCAACTTCAGAGAAAAATTAGAGATAGTTTAGAGCCACGCGCAAGATAGTGACATTATGCACTATCATGAAGGATTTTAAAGTTACAATGTGAAGTCTAGGCTAGGGAACAATTTTATTCCTTCATATATAGTACACATCTGAAGGAACTTCTAAAGTCAACTTAATAACGGCAAAATGGCTGACAATATATCAGAATGGTCACGTTTTTCTATCGCCAATAAAATGATTATCCTATGTGAAGTAGTTTCAAATAATCCTTACAAACATCCACAAGTCTGGCATAAAGAATGTTTGAAAAAACAACACAGGTAAAAAATTCGTGACAACACGTAAAACTCATATCTTAATCTTAGACCCTATCGTATGCTCGGAAACACGGTAATTTTCCTATCCTCACCCCCTTCTCACACACACAACGCACAAGCACTCCGCTTTCACATGTATCAGGAGACCAGTCGGGGGCTTAGAGCTTGTCCTGACAGGGGCGATGCCTTCGTGGGGGGAGATAGCTGCTTGGAGAAAACCGCATACTCTAAAAACTGTACGAACTCTAGAAAGCTAGTTACCTTGTCCCCGATCTTGACAAGCCTGATCCAGACACTTTCATACAATATGCAACTTCCTTGTCACACGCCAGACATTGTGTTTTTATAAAGCTTTGCGCAATGTTGCAATTGTTAAAGTTTATCTGAACTTTTTCTTCTGATTTACGTCATTAGTCATGTGATTAATTCTAGTTCAAAGGAGCATTAGGCCTAACACGAAGTTGTCGGCCACTGTAACATCACTGTGGGTGGTACAGGCAGCAATTGTAAGACTGCGGGTTTGGTGGCCAAATGGTTAGCGTATCGGGCTGTTGGGTCCACGATTGCGGGATCAAACCCGATTGAAGCGGTGTTTTTTGAAGGTACGTCTTCTTCGAAGGGAAGTAAATCCCATGTAGTAGACTTACTGCTTGTGAAAGATCCTCAAGAAGTCTTTGCCATTAATTCAAACCGTCTTTTTACCTTCCGAGTAATATATTTTTTTTTCCGCTAGATGCAAAGTACAAGTCCAAGTACGGAGGTCAAGAACCAAAGAGTGTGCCATCTACCCAAGCCGGACAGTTAACAGTAACGTTCCACTGGTGGCAGGTGGCAAATGTATAAAAGATTAAATGTTTGCTCAGATGTGAATGATCATCCCTAGCAAACACGTCGGAGCATTGACTGCGGTGTCAGCGCTACGAGAAAATAATGCAGATAAATCACATTCATGTGCGGTTCAAACCGATGAAGCTTTTCCGAATTTAAAACTTTATTACATATTGGATATTTATTTATATAACTCGTAAGTAAACAAACACTATCATTTCCCAACGCAATACAATACGGCGCGTTGGAAACCGATCTGACAATTGACGCGAATCGAGCTGCTGCAAAGATAGTCCACCTGCGTAAATAAGTATTACCTGTAAAACATCACAAAACAACGTTACACAAACAGCTCTCCAGTCGATTTGCCGCGTGTTTGCGTAAATGTGCGCCGGCCACTTCAGAGAGCAGGTGCGGGCGTCCCACGGCCGGGGGCGGCGCCGGGGGGCGGCGCCGGGGGGCGGCGGCGAGGCATAGGTGCGCAGACAGTGCGTGTGCAGAGCGTGTGTGGGCGGGGCAGATGGAACGGCGCCGTGGACACGCGCGGGGCTTGTCGCCGCGTGTCGCCGCCACGTGTCGCCGTGTCGGCGCGCGCTCGACACCTCTGGCCAACGCGTGGGCGTGGGAGTGGGGGCGTGGGCGGGGTGGGGCCGCGCGCTGGCCGAGGCGAGGGCGGGGGAAGGGACATCCGCGGGCGTCGTGATTAGACTGCGCGCCTTCCACCTCCGGGCGCCAAACATACGATAATCTCTGTAGAGAGATTACTAAAAGAAGGGACCACTGGGTTCCTGCTTGGCCTCTGCTGGCAACGTAACTGGGAATCTATGTACTCAATTCATCAATGCGTTCGTTTCAAATAGCTCATTTGTAAATGACTTCTTCACTACCTCTTGCACTGTCATCGCCCTACATGACGTTCATTTGTAGCGCGACCTACCAAAGTGGTCCCTTCTTAGATTCCCACCTCGCCGATAAACGGACTGGCGCATGTGGTTTTGTGATGCCCTGTGATGTGTCATGGCGGAGTTCCATCAATAAAGTTAATCGGCATACAAAATATTATTTCCAACATTTGAGGAGAACTTCAGGGCAAAAGGTGGCATGGTTAAACATGTAGGAAAAAGATAACAGTATTTTCATGTATGTTTATTACCATTTTCATTCCAAACTGTTAATGTGTTTTCAAGCGGAAGAAATTAAATTATTTCCACTCGACACTATATTTTTTTCTAAATCAAAGCGGATTTTGGTAAATAAATACATGGGCAACGCCTGGTATTTCACCTAAATGCAAATATATAAATGAGTAATTGACGTCAACTGGAAAAACCTGACGAATGCCGGATGCGTATCATAGCAAACAGACCACGAATAATCTTTTTCCTCTCTTCTTGTCTTAACCTCACCCCTTTCTTACACATGCATGCCATATACAACCCGAAAGGTCAGGATAGCATTCGGGAAGTTAGAGCTTGATCTGTCTAGAGCAGTGCCCCGTGGTGGCACGTACCTGTTTGGGGAAAATCTCGCAAGCCGATGGGGAGATCCGCTCCTGATTGCACCATCCAGCATGAGAAGATCACCGCCACCTCCCTTGATATACAGCATCCCCCAAGACTGACCTTAGGAGTTGACGCACCCGCAATCGTGAATCGAAGTCAGCCCAACACCACGAAACCATTGGCGAGAAGTTTACGGACGAGGCGTCGCGAGCGCGTGGACTTGGGGACGAAGGAGGGGCGTGGGGATGTGGGGGCGTGTGGGAGTGGGGGGCGTGGGGACTCGTGATGGCGTGGGGCGAGGGGATGTGGTGGCGTGGCGGCCAGGTGTGCGCTCAACACAAGTGGGTTCTGGCGCGGTATTTCCTCGGGGCGGTGCGTGCGGCTTTTGGAAAAATAGGTGTTCCAAAAGCATTATATTTTTATTACTAATTATATTTTATCAACAAGTTATTCTATATGATGGTAAACAAATAACAGTAATTTCTACTACATATGAACGGCATTATCATCTTCAGACATAACTTACACGAAACGCTAATTTACCGATTTGTATATGCTTAAAAATGGAGAGTTGACATAAAACACAAATATTAAATTTGTCTGTTGTCTGATGACTCATCTTGTCAGTTTTTGTAGCATATAGCACTGCAACAATGCAAAAAAAAAGTAGCGTGTAACCTGATTTTTATTGGTACGCCTACCTACTACTACACTTCTGATTGAAGAGAGCATTTTGTCTTTAGAACAAGTACAGTTGGTTGTCTTCTATAAAATATTATTCCATTCATGTTACGTCAGTGAATAGAGGTCGTGTTTACATCATGTATATACATTTACAGGATGCGTGTGACCAACTACA
>BOPP01000198.1:1573426-1585526 GCA_017312745.1 Gryllus bimaculatus
GGGGGCGGGAGAGCAGGAGTACACGGGCCGTGCAGCGACACGACGTGGCTTCTAGGAGTAAAAGCGGGCCGTTAGCACTGATGCTGTCTAATGGGTAGGTAGATAGATAAACGTATTGAAAGCGCAATTGAATATAACTAAAATGCAACATTTATATAATAATAACAACACAACCCAACAACAACAATAATAATAATAATAATAGTATTAATTATTATTAGTATCATCATTATCTTTATCATTATAAGGATCGCACCAGTAATTAAAATTGTTTTAGTATAGCACGCATAACACTGCAAATGATCGTTTGAAAATATTTGAGGCCATTCTGGGAGCATTTTTTAATCATTAGAACAATAAGAGGAAACAATGAGAGGAATTACGAGTACATCTCATAGACAATGACTACAACCGAGAAGTACAGCCGTGAAATCAGCAGTGAATATTGTGAACTTTATTTAAAAACGGTACGATATATTTATTTTGCATGAATGAAGGAAATTATACAGTTAGTTCATGAGCCCTAGACATGATGTAAAATTGTTAAAATATTTGTTAAATTTTGTGTTTTAAAAAGGAAAAGGCTGATAGTTGACAGTAGTTGGCATCAATTTAATAATTCGTTCGTCCTGTTGGAGAATCTCCAGGAATTGTGATTCCGTATGGAATTACACGTGCACATGCAGCAGACGAGAAATGTTGTTTGTCGAAATCCATGATTCAATTTAACAGTGAAATAAATGTAATGATATTTTAACATTGAAAGAATTTGTCAGGATAGCACGGCAACGAAAGGAATAATTTACATTGAAAAAAATCAGTAGGAAAAAATAGGAATGTTACAAAAGGCCACCCGTCGTGCCGCATAAATGAAAGTTATCAAAGATAAAGGAGCAGTAATGTTACAATATGGACTGGGTTTGTCCATCCTCTGTCCCCGCGGGGCCCCACGAGGGACATTCTCCAGCAGCGCAGACTGCTGACGGTGATGGAACACAAGCAGTCGTTACAGGCGGCCGAAGAGCTCAATAAAACGGCGGCGCGCGAGGCGGCCGCGCCCCTCCCCGTGGACCGGTCTCGTGGGCGGGGAGGCGAGGGAGGACACGTGGCGAAAGCACTCGCAGAGTCAGGGAAATGCAGTGCTTCACCGATGCCACCATCTTCACCTCTACTCCGATTTAAACAAAGTGACACTTCACATTGGGACTGGAAGGAGAGGGGGACATTGTCATTCAACCGGAAGCTCTGATGCTTAACATTTAAGTCATAACGAACGGTGATGACAGTGTCCCCCTCTCCTTCCGGTTCGTGACTTTGAAGTGACACAATGTTTAAATCCGAGTATACCAGTGGGGTGTTGCGATAAATAAACCTAAATCAACAAGAAGAATGCTTTGCCAGGCAGTAGAAACAAGTTCAAAAAATTCTCAGATCTACGTGAATCTGGGTTTATGCAAATGTATGCATGTTATGATAGGTATATTATCAATAATAACTTCTACGTGGTGAAGAAGTTGTAACGTGTGAACTTTAGAACAATAATATTGAAATTAATTTATTTGTTCATAATCAAGAAAGATCATAATTTCTCGATGAAGAAGCGAACGACAAGAAGTCGATGATAAGTGACTGTGACGCTCTGGCGATTGAGACGGTACGCGTGGAGAAAGACGGGAACAAATGAGGACAGACTGATGCGAAGGAGGACGTTTGGCGAGAGTCTCTCCCGAGAAGCGGGGTCGAGCGACGAGAGGTGAGGAAAGGCGAGAGAGGACGGAGGTGGAGAATCAAACGCTGCAACTGGGGAGGGACTGGAACACTAGGATGAAAGAGGAAATAGAGACCGCGTGGTGAAAGGCGGGGCTCTTCTAAGAGGAAAGGACACGAACAGGGAGAATCGGGGACGGGAGGGCACGGGTGGGTCGTGCGGTTAGGAGCGATATGTGGAAAGTGACGCAGCGATTCGCGAAGAAAGAACCGTAAGGATGAGAAAAAAATAAAATAGGGATCGGAAGAAAAAAGATGAGACGGGGACAGATGTTGTGACATGGGAAAGTTGAAAGTAAAAGCGGTAACCAACCTGAATTTGCGAATAAACAATGCGATTGCACGAGGATTAACGTGGAAAACGCGTAAAAGAATGACACGCAAGAACAAATAAAGACCGACGAAAAGATTAGAAATGGGGAAGGAAATTGGGAAAAGGGGTGGCAAGGGAATGAGAAGTAGAATCAATCAGCAAAGGGATGATAGGTGGTGCGAGAAAGTCACATTGTATATCTGAGAAGATGTGTCGGCGAAAGTGCGGATGTCTACAGGTGGAGAAGGTCTCGGCAGTTTGTGAGAAGAAGGAGGGAAAGCAGTGTCTGGCAGCAGGGAAGAAATGCAAAGGGGATATGGGCGAGGCAGGTGAGGATGCACGGTAAACATCGACTCATACCTGAAAGGTACACCAAGAATTTGCAACCGAGGAGGAAGGCAACAAAAAAGGTGTAAAGAGAAACGCCAAGATATGGTAATAAACAGAGATCAATGGTAGGGGGAACAATGACGAGGCACATAAAACGACAGAATGTAAACATCTATATAAATTGGGAGAACAGTACACGAGTTAAGATGGCAAGAAAGTTAAGAACATTCATTCTCGACGACGCGTAGAAGAACGTAGGAGAGAGAGAACGTTTATAGAATGGATGTTAACATTTCGAGGATTCGTGATACCACGGTAGGCACTGTGTCACAAAAAGGCGGTAAAGCAATGCAAGGAAAAGGCGTGGAGATAAAAAATAAATACACTTGAATAACAGAAGGCAAAATGTGCCGCAAGAGTTAAGGAGAGCGAGGACCACCGGTGAAAAGAGATGAGCAGCGACGGGAAGGGGCGGGGAGCAACGGGCGCGACGAAAAAGACGGAGAGTGGGGGGAGCAACGGGGAGCGGTTGGGATGCAGAGATCGGCGGTGCGAGGAGAGCGGAGGGAAACGGTGAAGATGGCTGGAGGAAAGGGGAAGCGGTGGGAAGCGACACAAATGAGCGGGGAGGGACTTAAAAAGAAATTTGAAAAGGCGGGGAGCGTTGAGACTGATGAAGAGTGTCGGGGAGTAACAGAGAGTAATGGGAAGATGGCAGAAGTACTACACAAAGACCCCCCAGCGGGGATAGAGAGAAGAAGTCAGAAGAGACCAGGAGAGGAGGGAAGCGACGGAGAGCTGTGATACATTGCGGGGAGCGGTGGGGGACGACAGAGAGCGGTGCAACGTGGC
The DNA here is from genome assembly GCA_017312745.1 of Gryllus bimaculatus. Lineage (NCBI taxonomy): Eukaryota > Metazoa > Arthropoda > Insecta > Orthoptera > Gryllidae > Gryllus > Gryllus bimaculatus. The sequence continues at coordinate 1,576,689 of BOPP01000198.1, forward strand.
GGGGAGAGTCGGGGAATGGGGAGCGGGGAGAAGTGAGGGGGAGGTGCGGGGTGAACGAGGGGATTGCAGTGTGGGAAGTGACGGCGAAAGGCGGGGGCAGCTAAATGGAGTGGGGAGTGGCCGGGAGCGGCGGGGAACAATGGAGAACGTTTGGAAGGGGCGGAGAGATGCGAGGAACGGCGGACAGCACTGGGAACAGGCGGGGAGTTGCGGGGTGAACGAAGGTGCGGCAGGGTGAACGAGGAAGCGGGGGGCGCGGGAAAAGTGGCGGGGCGCCCACCGCCGCGAAACGACACTCCTCGAGGGCCGCTCCATGTTTTATGAGGTGGGGTGGCCGCCTGCCTTTCAATTCCCAATCACGTCCGGGTCGGCGCCCACCACCGCCGCACGGAGGCAGACGGGTGGGGAGGGGAGGGGAGGGGAAGGGTGGGCGCGCTCCCGAGTGCCAGTGTGCAGGGGTCGCTAACTACACTAAAACCTCCGGTTGCGGAAAAAAAGCACGACGTCACGGCCTTGGTGCAGTTGTCGAGTGGCGACTGCGCCGATGAAGAAGACCGATAAAGCAATTATGACAAAAGAGTTTAGATGACACAGAGAGAAATGGTACGAGTATTCCAAGTGAAAAAGGTGGAAGTAAGTACGATGGTGTGACGCTTGAGAAACAATAATATCCACCCCCTTTTCCAGAAAATGAGGATAATTCTTAAAATTTTGTTTTCACTCGTCAATAAATAGAATGAAATGTTTGGTTGCATTAAAATTAAAGATTTTTACCCAAAGAAAATTTAACGTTCACGAAAGTACTGCAATATACAGATTTTAATTATAATGAAGAAGAAAATTAGTTTCGGACCTTCGAAAATAATTGTTTTGGTGATTAATTCTATTGTCCTATTCTATATCCTTCAAATTCACTATGCTAGTTTCAGAACCGAACAGTGTGTCCAAGAGAGATAAGTAACTTTTTGTAGTTGTTGATTGTAATCGTAGGGGATCCGAAACTCATTCATTTAGCCTAAACTCACCAAAAGCACCAAATTACAAATGAAGTAGTATTAATATCACCTATTTACAGCATTTTCTCATTTCTAGATATGCTACAAAGTCCTTAGACGACGGGAAAGAAAATTTCAAAAGAAGAAATGATAAGTTAAAGCATTGCTTGTTTTTTGGTGATCAAATCTGGAGATATCACCATATGCAATCACAGTGAGACTACCCTATAAATGTGGGTGAATGTGGGAAGAAAAAAGATCCTGTGGAGAAGTCAGGACATTATATTTTCATGATGATGAAGCAATTACGACAAAAGAGTTCAGAGGACATTCTGTAAGTCTGGCAATTATGAATTATCACGCTAAATTCTATATAGTCCCACGAGAGTATACACATCTGTACCTAAAAATGAAAGATAAACCTGTTGGTGGGAGCGTTACTTGGTTCTGCACATTAGTCCTGAAACAGAAGTACTTCTGAAAAGCATTTATTTTCATTTCGAGTCCTTTAATTTTCTTGACGTGAATCAGTGTAGAGCCAGCGTAAGCTGTCGGTTTTCATCGCATTTAATTACGAAGTATTAAATACCACCGACAGAGGAAAGTTTCTAACTCAATTTCTTCTCTCAATTTGTCATTTCCGCTGCATCTTTTATCTCGGTCAGAACGTTTCAAAATGAAAGTTTTCTTTCTTTAACTACATGGCGTAATTGGGATTTCAATTTTTGTCTTGTTTGTATTCCCACGTAATATTTATTAAAGTATGTTCTAATGGATCTTATCGTGTTAAATGTAGCGTAAAGCAAGTCTGAAAAAAATCGGTATTTTTTTATATTCTCTGAAATCTTGTCAAAAAATGAAGTTATGATAACATATTTTAAATAAAAATTTACTTTATCTGAGATGTAAGATATGAATAGTTTTCACGAGGTTGATTTTCAACAATAGTACGCTTATTTTGCGTGCATTCATCCTGGTAAAAATGAGAGGACAGGGTGAAAGCTTCAATAATTAGAGTATACAAAAAATCTTCAACAAACATTTAAGAAACTCTTCAATAAACCTTTCGTGTCAAGTCATACGCACACATAAACAAACAAGCTTACGCATTGAGTCCACAGTCAGACAAAATGTCAATATAAATATAAAATATTTTCATATAATCTTCGCACTCACGTATACTCACAACACTCTACCAAGAGACACTACATAAAGACCACACGCTTACATGTTCACGCTTACACGCTTAAGTGTACATCCCCAACCTTATACAAAACGTTTAAAAGAGACGTTAATTCACATTTTAAGGGATCTTATGTTGATCAACATACATATATTTATAACAAAAACATTTATACGGTATAGATACTATTAAATCTACAGTCATGGTCGGAATTACTTACAAGCAACTGCGGGGCGCCCCATCTATTAGAAGCCCTGTGCTTCTGAAAAAATGTATAACATATTTTGTAACAAACGTATTTAATTTAATATATATGTAATTTTTTGTATATGAAGTATTAGTTTTCATTTTTATTTGTACAGAAAGTTCTTGTAATAAGTTATGTTTCTTTATTTAATGCAAATGGAGCTATTTTTGCGGAAGGGGAACACAATGTTGTCCTTGGAGGTCCCGCTATACTTTAATCCGACCCTGCCTACAATTAAACATATCCATTCGTTCACACACAACACCTGTGAGAGTGCTCTCTCTCTCTCTCTCTCTCTCTCTCACACACACACACACACACACACACACACACACACACACACACACACACATACACACGTTATTACTGCCACAGGAATTACCATGACCTGCTCCAACATCACTCTTAATACTAATATCACTAAACCCAACATTCCCACAGTTACACAAATTAGCATCGTCGCCATCAATGCCACTACCCCACTACCAATTGTGCACACATACACTTAGTATCAGAACAACCATTTCAGAAAATTTACGTGCGCGACGACGCAAAGAAACAAACTCACAAATAGCCCTGCACACCCATGAGTCCAACACGAATGCATGTGTCTGAGAATAAACGTTACCAACTTCTAAAGCATGTAGTATAGTCGAAAAGGATTATTTTTGTCACTAATTGTTAAGAAAATATTTTATCCACAGATGCTCGTCAGATACAAGAATTTTTTTAATGGCGCCAAAAAATGACTGGCTAAACATCTAAGCATAAGGAGAGGATAATAAAACGTGTGTGACTTCACAATATGAACTTTCCCTCTACATGTTTATTGGCAAAATGGGATTACTGTGTACCCATTAACATGTCATAGAAGTTTGTAACATTTATTCTGACACACCTGTGTCAAATCAGCAATTCAGTAAATTCGCACAAGTCCCACATCTCTAACACACACAGTTACCCCACGAATCGCATTGTCCTGAAACCTGGCGTCCAAAACGCCGTCGTCGCCTGCGCCACGCCACGCCACGCCACTCGACGGAAATATCCGGCATGCCAGGTGCGGGGCGGAGCACGGCGGGCGCCCGGGGAACGAGAGTCGTCGTGCGACGGGTAATGAGGCGCGTAGCGCGCGGAAACGCAGCGCGCTTTGAACGACGGCGGCAACGGCAGGGCAGCTCTGGAAGCGATGCGGTGCTTTGGGGTGGAATCGGTGAAAGCCACAGAGGCAGCGGCAAGGGTTCAGAGGATACTGTAAGAAAGGTGATGGCTGTTGCAGCTTATATCAATAGTGAAAGTGGCCATGTAGGTGGAGGAAGGGATTGATCAATGCTTCTGGTGTGCCATTGCGAACAGGAAGGGGGCGAGGATGTGTGAAACGAACGGTGATGACCTTGGTAATGACTGTTGGTGACGGGAGAAGAGACCAGAGAAGAGACCAGAGAAGAGACCAGAGAAGAGACCAGAGAAGAGACCAGAGAAGAGACCAGAGGAGGTAGAGACGGAGGAAACGGAGACTGACGAGACGGTGGCGGTGATGGTGTGGTGGGCGCGAAAGCGGTGGAGCAGCCGCGACAGCGCCCCGTCGAGAAGCGAAGCGTGGCCGCTCGCCGTGGAAGTTAGCGAGTACACAACTCTCCTGAAGCGAGTCCCGGGGGACTGCACATGCAGAGCGCCCTCGCACCGCCTGCCAGTGCTGCCCCCGCTTAGCGTCTGTGCGTTCGCGAGGGCGGGAACGCAGCCCTCCGCACGGGAATCAAAAGAGGCGGTAAGCGATGCCACAGTGGTTTTGGAAATACAAATAATTGAAGGTTTTTATTTCAAATTATTAAGATGTATCAGTTATAAACGTATGTCAGAAAATATAGTTCCTTATTGGATAGTTTTTGCAAAAGCCTTGAGGAATGACATAATGAAAGAACATATATTTTTCTATGATGTAAAAAATAAATATTTATACATAAAATGATATAATTTGTTTGTAAATTTCCACAGATATCCACTTTGTAGGAGCTTGTGCCTGATTTGTTCCACTTGTGGGTACGCGAGGGATTTGGATTGTGGTAGAAGGTTGTTGTCCTTGTACTCAGACAGTACTGTGGAGTTGATCGAAGAAACCACGGAAAACTACCAATTAGAGTAGCCAGCCGCTAGAATTCTAGTCCAAACAGAGCCTGAATCCATCCTAGTTATGCAGTTAGTGTCGAAAATCCTACCACTGTCAGGACTCAAAATCTTAGGTCTTCCCGGTCCTAGGCCAATGGCTGGCCTGAGCCGTCTAAGCCGTTGCTGTTCCTGCTCCTCCACACTCGGACATAAGGGCAGCCATGTGCATTGTGCGAGAGCCATGTAATATACTGGGACTACCAGGTTTATGTTTTTATTAGTGATTCCGGGCGCGTCAACTGCACAGAAAGGTCATTAGTCCCGTAAGGGCAGTACATTAGTCCCGAGACATGGTCATGGAGAGATGACTATGGTCCATTTGCTATGGCACTGCTCTGGCATTTGCCTGTTGTTCATCGGAGAAACCACGGGAAACTATCGATCAGAGCAGTCGGCTGCCAGATTTCTTCTCCAAATAGCGTCTGAAATCAACCTATCTAGTGTCGAAAATCCCGCCACCGTCGAGAATCGACCCTACAACCTCCCTGTCAGAGGCATTGTAGTGATGCATGCCCTCAGCCACAGCTTCCGGTCTAAGTGGTTGGGAACCCTGGCAGTGGCGGTTGAGTGGGGTGATGGCTGGGGTCGCGAGGGCATGGGCAATGTGAAATATGTTGGTGGGGAAGTGAAAGAAGCGGGAGCGACAGGGTGGCAGCTCAGTGGCGTCGCCGGGCGGGGAAGTGAGAAGGGGGCAGAGGTGGCGAGGGAGCATGGCAGCAGCGAAAATGTTCAGACTGGCAGGGACACCAAAGGGGTGGGGAGGCGTCACAGTGGTGAGTGTACGAGACAGCTTTGTCAGAGCCGAGTGAAGGCTCTAGAGATGAGGACGGGATGCGGCGGGTAAAGGCGATTTTTCCACCTGTGATTTGGAAAGCCTATTTATGAACAAAACCTGTATTGATTCGAATTGTGCGGTTGTACAAAGTATTGTATCTCCATTCATTAGGGTTTATTCATTGAATAGACAAATATTTAAATGATTTTAAATGTATTTTTATATTTTATCATTGACTCCATATTACACACTGATGTAGGTAATATATTAAACTTAAAAATGAAACTTTGCAAAGCAGATACTCTGCAAAAAAGTAAACAAAATGCAACAATCGACGGTCAAAGAACGGCTGAAGAAATTTGGCATTAATGGAGCATCTTTTTACCACAATCATGTAGAGATAAGAAAGAAAGAATTTCGCGTCTACTTCAAAAAATAAGTAATTTATGTAAGTATCTGAAGCGCCTTTCCCTGCCCCGCCCACTCCCCCGCCTGCTCGCCTCTATCGTGCTCCCTGTCCCGCATTGCACCTTGTACTAGCGCCATCACTGCTTCTGCCATCACTGCCAGACGTACCCCTCTTGCTTCTCTCCACCCGTCATTCCCTTCACTCATCCTGCCTCACTTGCCCTTTCCGCTTCTTCCCGCTCTCCCCTTTCCTTCCCCCTTTTCTTGCAACATCTTATTTGCGGTCTGCCCTCCCTACGGCAGTATTGCACCGCAATGCCATTGGCGAAGGAGGAATACATCATTACTCCAAGGTAATACGTCACAAGTGTGCGGGGGAAAAAGCCTTCGACTAACTTTCCTGATTTTCGGCTGAACATAGAAGATGGGTACCCGATTTAAATATTGACCAGCTCGCCAAGCACTCCAATGACATTTCTCCCACCTCTGTAGGTGGTCTGCAGACTTCACAAACGCAACCCAACGATAGGAGCTTAGCTTTTGTTTTTACACATGATGACCCATAATCAGGGTACTAAATCAAAATTTGAACGATTCAAGTTCGAAAATTAACTTGTAGTAGACTGGAAACCTAAAACTTCAGAGAAGTGTTCTTTCTATGATAAGAATGATGAATAAATGTACAGCAAAATGAAACTTAATCATAGAACTAATGAGTGTGTTAAATTATTTATTGTAAAAAAACGCAATTATTCTGCAAAAAAGAAAAATATAGATAAATTTCAAGAAATTTGGTGTTTCAGGAGTTTTCGCCAGGAGTGTTTGACCATGTTGAAAATGTCATGTTATATACCGATTTAATTATAATTAGCGTTTTTTTAGTTTTACTCAAGAATATCTACAGCACAAGTCAGTTTAATTAACTATAATCGCACGGTCCCCAGGCTAAAAACAAACACCTTCACTTTCTCCAAACAACTTCTATAAAGACGCCGTGAAGGAAATTATATGTCCTCTACCGAACGCACACGCGGACCAAAAAGCCTGCAGTAGAGAAGCTGCCTTCACAGACACCAGGAGAGCTCCCGTCCCAGACCTCTCTCTTTCCTTACCACCAACCCACCTCTACCTCACTAGTCAACTTGCCGCCTCCCCGTTGCTCCTCCATCCTGCCATCTCCGCCACCCCACCACCCCGCCTAACAGGTCCCACGTCGCTACGCAGTTTCTCCCACCGTCGCTGCCGCCACCACCAGCAGCGCCCCTGCCGCCGCATTTCGCAGCCGGTTTCATCTCGTAATTCGGGCCCGAGAAGTATGGTCTGACAACAGACATTTGGCGGCAGGGCATCACTCCTCCGCCCGAGGCGAAAAATATGAACAGCGTTCATTACTTGAGAAAGAGGCGGGCAGGCAAGAGGGCTCTGCCACGGAAGACGAAGGAATCCCGCTGGTGAGGGTGCAAACAGAGTGGAGACGACTCAAACAGATGGAGAGGCGAAACCGCACAAAGTTCATCAGAAGACAGAAGAAATACACTAGGAGAAGTTCTAATCTGGAAACGAATTAAAATTAGATGATTGAAAAATAATTTACATAAAGAAACAAAGAAATAAGTGAGAAAATGAAGATGTTAAGATGATAAAACATTGAAAATAGAGTGTTAATGGTGTTTGTATGTAAAATGAGAGTGTCATCTAGTGGCAAGAAAACTGACGGTGTGACATAAAGTAATACACAAACCCAGCAACTGGTAGATTGTAATCAATGTCCAAGTATGTAATTGAAAATGGCAAGTGAAGGCGTATATTAATGAGAAACCTGGAGGTTGTGATGAATAGACAGAGATGGATACTGGAATACTATTTGGTAGCAGAGATGGATAGGTAAGTGAAATAAATTTTGACATGACGAGGAGGACAGATGGGATCTTACGAATTGTACTGGTAGTAAGCGTAGCTGAGCCAACTTCGAAGCGAGGAGAATGAGAGCGCATGTCAAAATGCGTAGTCCGTTCGCAGCCAAAGACGAAGGATCTCGAGCGACTGGCGAACGCAGTCTGCAGGATCCAAGTGCGAGCGGGAACAGAGGAAATGGCTAGCGGGGCGCTGGGGTGGCGCCTGGAACGGCGGGTGGCCGGGACGTCTAACCTAATATAGCCGCCTGCCACTTGTTTCATTCAGCAATAAGACGGGCGCGGCGCTGCAAAGGAACGCTACTGAGGTGGGAGGGGACGAGACGAGGGGGGAGCGATGGGGTAGGGGAGGAGGGGGAAAAGTGGGGTGGAGTGACGCGAAGCGGGGCTCAGAGGAAAACGCTGAGTCGAGTAGGATAAGTGAAACGGGTTCGTTGGCGAGCAGGGGTGGGGCAGGGAGTAGCGGAGCAGGAAGGGATCCGCCAGAAAGAAAGGGCGGAAATAGGCGACGCGTAGAAGCGGAGAGAGGAAAGGGAAGGCGTGAAGCAGTCCAGCGTGGCGAATTTGAAGGTGAGAAGCAGAATTGAGTGAGGGCCAGATGGGACGAGGTCGAGCGGGACAGAACGGGGTAGAGATGGGTGTATAGTGACTTGATCAAGAATAAGAAGCGAGATGTGAATGAAGGCGGGGTGATGCGGAGCGAAACGGAGAAGTGGGAGACAGAGCAGAGGTGAGTGAAGATCAGCGAGAGAGAGTGGAGAGGAGTGTGATGGAGAGGAGAGGAGTGGGTCGGAGCGAAGAAAAGTAAGGCGGAGCGCAGAGGAGCGGGGAGGGAGAGAGCGGAGAGAAACGGGCCGCAACGGGGTGGAGCGGGGTGGGGTTGAGTGGAGTGGAGTGTACAGTAGTGGGCGGAGCGGGACGAAGTAGAGAGGCGAGAGTGAAGAGGAACAAGATGGAGCGGAGTAGAACGGGACTGAGTGCAGTGGAGGGGGCGGGGTGGAACGGAGAGGAGAGGAGTGTGGTGCTGAGTGGGGTGGAGTGGAGAGAAGCGGAACGAAGGGAAGCGAAGAGGAGCGGGGCAGAGCGAAATGGAATGACGGCGTCCGATACAGAAGAGTGGGGCGGGGCGGGGCGGAGAGACGGAGAACGCT
>BOPP01000198.1:1585767-1633595 GCA_017312745.1 Gryllus bimaculatus
ATATATATATATATATATATATATATTGTCATATGGCACACGTTTTGTTTTTTACATAGGGTGGTTTAACCAAACACATAATAACGTTTCAGCATTTCAAAATGCGCTTCAAAACATTTACGTGTAGTTCTGAAATGTGGTATTTCTGATATGACTCGCTGTTATAAATATTTTAATAATTTTTCATACACTTCATATTATGTATGGTAAATGTTGGAAAAGTATGGAAAAGTTATGTTGCTCTTTGAATCTGCGATAACAGCAAGAGGAAATTTATTGCAGCGCGAATAGAAACGTAATGAAATGCGATACATAATAGAGTATACTTTCGTATGCACACTTTTTCGTTCGAATAATATTCTCTTTAAAATTGTTCATGATGGAAAACGAAAATTCATACTTTTGCAATAAATATATCCTCCCACAATGCAAATTGATTAGTGTAACATGGAAGGAAGTTTCCTTGCTTTTCTTATCCAGCAGACTCCACGACAATTTAATTGTGAATATTCTGATTGTTATTACAGTATTATTGATTCAAATTTCGTTAGTATTTTCTTCCTATATTTTCAGATACATTCGTGTCAATTCTTCCTGTCATCTGCTCCTTTCATTTCACCTTTCATCCTTTGCGATTTGGTTTCTCTTTCTACAACGTTCCTACACTTTTCTAAACCTTCGAGTCCCATCTTCTTTGTTCCTTATCCTGCATCAGCTGCGACATATTTCAACATTTTTATATGCCATACAATATTTGAATTCGTAATACTAAATCTGTGTGGAAACATTTCAGTTTGTATAGAAATACCTACAACGTAATTGTTAATATTCTTGTATTTTAAAATCACTTTTCCAATTCCGCTATCGTATTCCTTAACTACAACACAATAAACCACTAAGACCACATTTTTTATCTTCTTCCTGTAACTAATAGTTTCAATACGTAAAACCGAAGTGTCGCAAATTCGCTATCATATTTCTTCCAGCGTATTGAGCCACATTCAGCCCCCTCCATTTCGCCTCCCCCTCCGTGCGAAATCCGTCTCCCCCCCCCCCGGCGCGACGCGTGGTCCGGCATTAGCGGGCGGCGAGCGGCGCGAGTGTGCGGCCGCAAATCGAAGGGATTCTTTGCGCGAAATAATCCGAGGTACTTCATTCGCCCTCGGTCTGCACGAACGGCAGGGGCCGATGCACGGTGGCGCGAAACTCGCGAACGCTGGTCAAATGCAGGACTACATTTTCAAACTCACTTGCGAGGACGAATTCATTGTTTTAATCACGGCGTTTTTAAAGGCATAAATATCAGATAAAGGTTCTGCTGGGAACTAGGTGGATTGATAGAAGAAAATGGTGAAAAAAATAAATGTTTTCTTAAATTTAAAAGAGGCTTAGAGCGGGCGAACGGTTTTCGAACCCTAGAGTTTTGAATTACTTAAATTGGGAATTTCTTTTAAATCCGGAAGTAAGCAAAACAAAAATTATTTGTTCTAGTAAACGGTTGTTTAATATAATATGCAAGTAGAAGGACACTTATCTAATCATCTGTTACATCTAATTTCTTCAAATATTCATCTATTTTTTGTTACTTTAGGGACCTACGAAAAGAAGAATTTTGAGTGATTTAAGTTCCTCGCTATATTTTATTATATTTATCCATTTTTTGAACACGAGACCAGAATATATTGAAGAAATTTAAATAATCTGAATAATATTTCTGCTTCCACTCCTTTCCGATTTTATAGTAAACATTCTTCGAACGTTATGTTAAAAATTGTATTATTTCACATTATTTTCTATCAATATTTTTAAGAAATATCTTATTTAGTGGGACGTCATCTTTGTTGTAAACATTCATTTACTGCCAAGCCTAGTACGAGAAACTTCACATCTAAGTTTGTTGACTTATAAAATCATTTAGATGTATATACCATATCACGAGCATTGCACGAGTATTTATCTACCTAGGGAGATTGCAAGGTTTATAGACAAATTTCCTCTACTTAATGTTGTTACTCTACTTAACAAATGAGAAGTTGTTACTAATATAACTACTGATCAAAAGTTTTTCAAAATGTGCAAAACATAATTCAAAACATAAGATCAATACTTTTTTTTCGCTGAAAACAAACAAACCACCCGAATCAATAGAGCTAAAATGGCTCAAAAGTTAGAAACGTTCTACATAACGACTTCACGTAAAGTAAAAATGTTCAAAACACATGTTTCATTCCTTTTAGTATCAAGTCTCGAGAATTTGTTAATTAATGGTGGTTTACACATTCTGAAACAATACAATTACTAGTCACTGTAAACATGCAGTTCAATATCTTTCTGAAAATGTTTTTTTTTATTTGTGAAGGTGCGTACACGTATGCAATACAAAATTAATACAAAGAAATCCAACTGTAATGAATGATGACAAAGAAACCCTACTCGATTAGGGCTCACAGAAGCTCGTTAGAGTGAAACCTACTCAAAGGGCCACGTCGATTAATCTGTCGCATTCTGTGGACCATGAGTTGTGGGACGATTGATTTGTCTGTGAGGCACGTGCGAAATCTGCCCTCTTTTGCGCACACACCCGACTCTGGGGCCAGCTGTCAAGCACTTTTCGTAGATTTACCTCTATTACGTTTTCACCCCAAGGGATTTTGAATTGTAATGTAATTAGAAGAGGAAGAGCGGAGGATATTCTGTCAATTTTAAATCTTCTCGGAGTGCTTAGAACGGTGACATTTAGGTTCACGTTTCTGACAAGTCTCAATTTATGTTTTCTGAGGAGTTTCAATTTATGTTCCAGTCAAAATAGATGATTTCAATAAATATTTCTATGTCATAAAAACTAGCACGCATTGCTCATAGCAGAGCTTGCCCATGGAGTTCGCTGACCTTATCTGTAAGAACTTGTGAACGACCAGCGGAGTATGCAGCGTGCGCGGAACTGATCTGATGATCATGAACAAATTGGTCTTTGGAGAAGTCCTACCGACACAAGAGGAATTGCATTTTGAAATCTAATTTGAACTATGTTCGGCCTAAGTTAGCTCAGTTCGGTGAGGTCAGAAAGTGTGTTCCACGTTGTGAAGGATACTCTACGTTACCTAAGCGACGGCATGTGATCCTAGAAACCGAGGAAAAAAGGCGGCTGAATTCGACCAATTAGCAAGTAGCTAAGGGATGCGAAGGATGGAACAGCCCTTAACCGGACGTCCAAAGAGGATCGGGACCCAGCCGACAGAAGATGAAGGAGTGGCGGACATGGCGTCCACTTTTAAGGGCGGGGGTTAGGAGGTGAGTTTGCGGCCCTAATTGCGTTTGATGGACATCGCGCGCGGTCGGTAGCCCGTTTGCTAGAAACTGAGTTTATCAGAGTAACCATGGAAAACTACCGATCAGAGCAGTCGGCCGCTAGAATTCCCCTACAGGCAGCGACTGAATTCGACCAAGCCAGCGTCAAAACCCAGTCAGCGACTTAGCCTAGGTCCTCCCATTCCGAGGCCCAGCAGTGGCATCCATTGTGACCCTGCTACTCCTAGGCTGGCGCCAGCCCACGAGACTACAGTCGCACAGTCCGCCACCTTGTGTCCTCTTTCCCGCCGGCAGGGCCGACCGTGTTCGCGACCGCGCGCGAGCTGTGTGCGCGTCCGCGGCTCCCACGGGGCTGAACGGGGCCTCCCGCAGCGCGTTGCCGGAGCTTTGGGTGCGAACGCGGTGGCTGCACGCGCCATTGCCCACAGGAGACGCCGCGACTCAAAATGAGTGCAGTTCATCCAATATGTGCGGGGGGATTGCGTTCTAAATTTTTCCGTTCACGTTTTCGTTTGTTTTTTTTCCGTTTGCAGAATCTGACAGAAATTAGGGGCATCTATTTCCGACTAATGATATTCTACACACAAGCGCTAAAAATTTCGTGTATTTGTGGTATTGGAGTGAATAATCTGGTGGGTTGTTTGTAATCGCAGGAGTTGTCACACTGGTAACGGCCGGATTAGTCTTGCAATAGCGCGATTTCGTGGTATTATATTTCTCCTACGCGTGCCAATGGGAAAATGTTGTCAACGTAAGGCTTCGCAAACTCGAAATGATGGCAAATGTTCCATGCGGTATATATTTCGTTTTTCGAACCTGCAGTGCCGTACGTAAAGTAACGAACAGGGGCTTTTGTTGACATGATTGAAAGAGAAAGAGCAGGATGGAGGATTGAGGGGATGGCAGGTGTGGACCTGGATCAAACAGACGTGACATGGTGGGGCAGGGAGCGGTGACGTAGGGCGTGAAGCGGCTGACATTACTAGACAGCGTGGTCTAGCTGGACTTGGCGTTACGCAATGAAGATTGGTGTGGTGTATCGCAACAGGGCGTGACGTAAGGCAACGTTGGGTTGTGTAACGCAACGTGGCAGGGCGTAACACAAGGTTGTGTGGTGTAAAGTAACGTTGCATAGCGGAAAGACTAATTGTGTTGAGCAACGCAATACGACGTGGTTTAATTAAATATGTCGTGGAGAAGGACACGTGATTCGGCGTAAGATAAGCATATGGCGTAAGATTGTGACGTAACGTAATAGAAGTAACGATTCATGACGTGGAGTAACGAACTGTAGCGTGGCGTACCGTAACATAAGGCAACGTACCGTGGCGTGGTCTAACATCACGTAGAGTGAAGAGTGACATGATTGTGTGCAGCCTGAAGCGGCAGGGCGGTCGTACTGTGACAAGGCGTGGAACGGCGAGTTGTGGCGAGGTGTAACATGGCGTGACGATACGGGTCGTGCCGAGACATGGCGTGACGTGGAGTGGCGAAGCGGGATGTGGCGTGGCGAGGCGAGACATGTCGAGGCATGGTGTGGTGTGGTGTGGTGTGGTGTGGTGTGGCGTGTAATGCGAGTCGAGGTGTGGCCTAGCGTTGCGTGGCGAAGAGCGACCTGGCTAGTTGGAACGAGGCGTGGCGTGACATGGCGTGGCGAGGCGTGACGTGGCCTGACGTGGTGTTGCGTGGCGAAGACCGACGTGGCTAGTTGTGGAGTTGTGGCGAGGCGTGGCGTGACATGACGTGGCGAGGCGTGACGTGGCCTGGCGTGGTGTTGCGTGGCGAAGCGCGACGTGGCGTGGCGAGTTGTGGCGAGGCGTGGCGGCGGCGCGACGCAGGCGTCGAGTGCGCGGGATTACCACGTGATCGCCGGCGCAAATCCCGCGGTGGCCCGACGCCCCGTAATGCCGCGCCGATAAATTTTAATGCATTAATGCTAATAGATAGCGGGCAGAAATAGAGCAGATAATTTTATTGATTTGTCTTGCGATATGTATCGGACGCTCCATTAAAGTAATTTCCCCTAAATCACGGGCGGAGAGAGCACCAGGGCTCCTAAGTATGATAAAGCCGCCACCTCGTCGGGCTCTCTTCATTACGCTGTTTGCGCACGCACGTGCCCGCGCGGACAAGTGCGACGCCGAAATCCTCTCGCGCCCCACTCGGCGGCGTGTGGGTCTTTTGACATTCACTGCAATCTCCTACGGAAAAATGCCATAGGAATAAAAATTCCAACGCTGCAATGATAGTTTGGATTTTTTTTAAATTTTACAAACGACGAATTTTCCAACAAAGGCAAATACATCCTAGTAAATTTTCCATTTAATACACTTTTTAAAAATCTCAAAGATTGCAGTACTGATATTTATTTTCACAATCCTTAATAGTCATCACATTTTTGGCATGAAGAGTAAAGCAATATACCAGCACCTACAGCCACGTGATTTGCTTTCGTGTTGAATGAAGACTGACTGAATTTGAAAGAATTATGAAATCATTACATAAAGTACGTAGTGTAGTGAACAATTCTGTTACTTGGATATTCCATTTGAGGTTTGACTGAATTGAAAGATTCAGAAATTGTGTTTCCCTAATGTCAGACAATGGTCCTTACCCTTAAATAATCTTTATTAGCTAACAGCAGTGATAGTAATAATAATAATAGTAATAATAATAATAATAATAATAATAATAATAATAATAATAATAATAATAATAATAATAATACCATCGGACAATTGCAAGTGTTCATTTTCATTGTCACATGCGATTATCTTTTTGAAATGCCAAAGTGCATGGAAACCGCTTTTTATTCACATACTATTAATTTATGATAACATTATTTTAACTTTTACGCTATTTTACGTTCATTTTTTAGATTAATACATTATTTTAATTTTCTAAATCATTTTTATTCCATGTTTCACTCCATATTTTGAACAATTCTATTCCATCTGTATGTGCATTTTTAAGCAAGTTATTCCGAATTCCGTAGGCCATGTATATCTTAATTGAATTATTTCTGAACCAATGTGGTAACACTCCCAGACGCATGTTACGTCGTAGCACGTCGCTCGCCGGCGGCGCAGGGCGGGAGGCCGGCGCGGGGGAGGGGGGGGGTCCGCGACTGCACCGCCTTCGCAGGCAGCGGGCGGTTCGGGTCGGGTCGTGTTCTTGGAACGTCGGTGCCAGCTAGTGAACGGGGATGATGTGATATAACAGCCTCGGAATGAAGCTGGCGGCGGATCCCTTTTGCAAACGGCTTCAAAACTCGGTAATGAGGTGGCGCGGTCCGCGGGGCGCCGGCGGGGGGCTCCGGTCACGTGATTCGTCGCAAACGAGGCCAGCGAAGGAACTGTCCGCCAGGGGAATCGCTGCGCGGGGGCCCTTGCCACCCGTGAGGGTGAAGGGATAATCGCAAGCCGAGTCTTGCGAGGTGTGGCTTTTGCCGAGGGCCGCGGGCGGCGCTAAGAATTAGCGCGCTGGGGTATTCTGTGTCAGGCTGAGGTGGCTTGACCCAGGGATTCGCAGGGCTGTGGACTGCAGCGGTAGTTTCCGTAGGAGTGTAAATACTATTTAGTAAATGTAAATAAATCTGTACATAAAAACTACGTTTCTCTTTTTCACTTGCATCACATCACACACAATACAGCGTGCTGTTTGCAGTCATTCTATTACGTTTCCGCTTAAATAAATGACGCTTTAAATTCTCGGCTCGCGCTCCATCTACTTATGTAAACACTTGTATAACCTCGAACTTAGAGTGCACGTCTGGTACTAATAAGCCAACATTCATTTACAATTAACCTTATTAATTACCTTATCCATTAACCAAAAAACTGAGAAAATTTCAAAATTGGGCGGTGATAGATGGCATAGGGTGAGGCAAAACTGTAAAGCTAGTCCACACTAAGAAAATTAGTAAACTTTACTTCGAGAAAGTCTGTTCCATTTGCCGCACAATTAGCTTGAAATGCGAAGATGATTCTAACTCAAACTCAAATTCAATACTCAAAATACTCAAGCTCCTCACACACAATACGTGTCCAGTAGTATCATGCGTATCTAGCTTTAAAGCAAAGAACTGAAAGCAAATAATGTTTATATGTGGAGTGACCCATCATGAATGTTCAGATGACTTGAATCCATAGATCAGTTCTGTAATAGTTAAACTACAACTTTAATACAACTCGGCGGAAAAGATAGGCTTCAACTTCCAATTTTCTAGCAACGCTGGGAGAATATACGATACTAATGAAATTCCACATCAGTTCATTCAATGAAACATCCTCCAAGTAATCAAACAATACAAACAAACACTCTACTAATGCTTAAAAGGTCGGCGAGAAGAGAACAATGTCAGCGAGGACCATATTGAATAGACATGCCGGCGCCGGGACGGGCTGCAGGGGCACCGTGAGAAGTGAAAGCGTGGCAGGCGGCTGCGGTGAAGCGCCGGGCCGCGGTGGCTGCGGCGCTCCCTGGCTTTGAAGTATTAACCGGGGCCAGCTGCGATCGCCGCGACGCGCGGGGCGGGGCGGGCGGCTGCTGCATTATGCAGGGCCGCGCCGCCTCGGCGGCGTTCGCCATATTCGCCCGCCCGCGCCGCACGGCGCCACCCTCCCCAGCGGCCCGCGCCCCCGCGGCCCTCGCACTCGCACCGCCGCCGCACCCGCCGCTCGCACTAACCTCGCACTACCTGCTCGCACCACCCGCTCGCACCACCGCTCGCACCACCGCTCGCACCACCGCTCCGCACCCCGCTGCACCACGCTCGCACCGACCGCTCGCACTACCGCTCGCACTACGCTCGCACTACCGCTCGCACCTACCGCTCGCACTACCGCTCGCATTACCGCTCGCCACTACCGTCAGCACTACGCTCGCCACTTACCGGCTTCCGCACTACGCTCGCACTACCGCTCGCACTACCGCATCGCACTACCGCTCGCACTACGCTCCCACTTACCGCTCCACTACCGCTGCACTACCGCTCGCACTACCGCTCCGCACTACCGCTGCGCACTACCGCTCCGCACTACGCTCGCAACTACCGCTCGCACTTCCGCTCGCACTGCCGCCTCGCACTTCCGCTCGCACTTCGCTCGCACTACGCTCGCACTACCGCTCGCGACTTACCGATGCAACCTACCGCTCGCACTACCGTCGCACTACCGCTCGCACTACCGCTCGCACTAACCGCTCCCACTCGCTCCAAACACCCCCCAACTAACCGCTCGCACTACCCCTTGCACTACCCCTCCACTACCCCTCGCAACTTACCCCTCGCACTACCCCTCGCACTCCCCTCGCACTACCCCTCGCACTACCCCGCATACCCCCTCGCACTACCGCTGCCCCGCACTACGGCTCGCCACTCCGTCGCACTACCGCTCGCACTTCCGCTCGCACATACCGCTCGCACTACCGCTCGCACTACCGCTCGCACTACCGTTTCCACTACGCTCGCACTACCGGCTCGCACTTAGCCGCTCGCACTACCGCTCGAACTACCGCTCGAACTACGCTCGACTACCGCTTCGAACTACCGCTCGAACTACCGCTCAGAACTAACCGCATTCGCAACTACGCTCAGACTACCGCTCGAACTACCGCTCGAAACTACCGCTCGAACTACCGCTCGAACTACCGCTCGAACTACCGCTCGAACTACCGCTCGAACTACCGCTCGAACTACCGCTCGGACTACCGCTCGGACTACTGCTCGAACTCCTTTAGGCAGTGGCCGCCCCCACTGTAACTTCCGTCATTTTTTATTCAACGAATGTTTTCAATCTATTTCAAATGTGAAATAATAAGGAAATACTAGAAAAGAGAATAAGAATAACAAATGAAATGAAGAAAGTTATCCACTGATACTTTTCTTGGAATCCTTTTCAAAACTATAATAAAATGGTTATAATTATATATGTTTCAAGAATTACGAGTACATGAACATGTTAGAGCAAAATAACAGAAAAAAATTATATAAATGTTAATTATTGAAACGGAGGAGGTGATGAGTGGAAATTCTATTGAGACGAAACATTTCTTGACTATTATCATGTAGATTTAGCCCGCCATGGCCTTTCCTTTCGTCAGATCGCAACTCCCATCACCACCTTTCCAATCCACCCTCGCGCCCCATCGCCGTCGCCAGCCTCTTCGTCCATCACTCCAGCCGACATCCGGTCTCGTCGCTTCCGGTGCCGCTAGCATCGTTACTACGAACTGTCGCCGCCCACGTCATCACCGGATTTAAATGCTGACGGTGTCTCTCCCACCGCCTTTGCCTCCTCCATCTACGAGAGTTCGTCAGCGTTTGCTTTTAGTTTGACTATTCCACGCGAATGAGAAATATTTGATATCGCATAATATATGTTGAATTTAAATAAAATAAATGTGTGAGAGTAAATTTTAAACAAAAATATATGAAACAAAAAATAGGAGAGGAAATATGTCAGAAATATGCATATTATAACAAACTTATTAGTTTATAGTAATACTACTTTTTGCGTCATTGTGATGATTTTTTGGTGCTATTGAGCCTTTCTGCACAATTGATTACGCTGTAGAATTTGAAAGTTTTTAATAGTTTGAGCCACTATTACATTTTATGGGCTTTCAAATGTTTGTTCCAATAGTAAAACAATATTTGCGAAGTGAAGAAAAGACTAAGCGTAGCCTACAAATTATCGTATATAACACCTCATGTGAATAGGAAATTTCCAATACATACATTCCCGAGTCGCGTATCAAAGAGAAAATAATTATCTGTGAACTTCCAGAGATTATTCAAGGAACGGAATTACTCACCCAAAAGTGTCAGAATGTCACAAACAATACTTATATTATGTTCTAACTACAGGGGACAACAACAAGGGTTCTAACTACACTGGACAGCGCTTCCTATGATTGTTGTACCGCAACTTGTCATTCGCCAGAAGGGAGGAGAGGTATGAAAGAAGAACAAGAAAAAGCAATTATTTTGTAGGATACACCGTCTTGACCGGTGCATACAACAACTATATTGATGTTACTTTACGAGTGAAATACCTTTCTTGTAAGATACCTTACTGAACTTGACATCTGTATTGGCTTTCTAATTTTTTTCTTGATAGGCAACCATGCATATTTCTCAGCTAGAATCATGGTTTGTTCCTTTCATGTTCTTTGATAACGCATCCGTCTAAATCTTACTCAATCTTCTGCTGTCTTGCTTTCTACATCTGGAGGAAAATTTTCGCAAAGAGAACTCCTATCAGTAGTTTCTCCGTGATTTCTCCGATCAATACAGGCGAATCGGCGAGTAGTACCCTAACAAACGGTCCACAGACCGCGCGCGAACTTTCCTTTCTCTTCGTTGTCATATTCTCCCCCTCACTTACACACATTTACACTTACGTGCACTATCTAGGAACCAGTCGGGAGGTTGAGGCTTGTCCCGGATGGGGCGGTGCCCCACTGGAGGGAGATACCTGGTCGGGGAAACTCCACTAGCCAACGCGTAATGTTGGCGTCGGATCTCTCCCTTCAGCGAAAGAAGAACACCGCCATCTCCCGAGATGAGACATTAATAACGGACTGATAACTTTAGCACCTGATGCGCTAGGCATCAGTAATGAATCACGCAAAGCGATGTCATTACCCTCTTCTTAGTTTGGTTGTCGCTGACGCAGCCCCAGAAACCTAACCATTCCTTATCCTCGTATTCACTGCCTGCGCGGCTGCTCACACGCCCTCTCCTCACCCTCTCCCCCACACCTTCGCCCACTCTAGCCCTCACTTTCCACTCTAGCCCTCTCTCTCCCTCAGCATTGCGGCCTTTCACCTTTCCAACCCTTCCAATCACTGAATCCATATCTGTTCACAAATTGCACAAATTTGTTCATTAACACCGTGTTAAGAAGTAACTGATTTTCAAATTCAAAACAAAGAATGAAGGAATAAAGTGGCTAAGCATTGCATGTGGGAACAATATTACGGACAAAAAGTTATGGATATGATAACAGAAATAACATTCAGGCTCTAAGAGATCTTCGAGATTCGTGCTCCAGATTAAAACCCTTATTATCTGCAGCAAACGCGTGCATTTTTATGAACATCTGATTAGGTAAAGAAATTCACAATAGGTTGAAGGAATATTTAAATTGCAACCCAGATGTAATTCCTTTTCCGAAACCTTAATCGTATTCCTAGCGGCGCGGGGACGTACACTAAGTAACAGTTCACTCAACACGACCTAACCCCATGTTCCACAAATGTTCCGTAAGACACACACTGGAGTTTGTGAAACGAGAGCAAGCAAAAAATGGATTGTGTAAAAAGGTTCTCAAATGAGATGTGGTGGTGATTCTATAATGTGACAGATGGTTGGAAATTTTCCCTCCGATTCGAAGGGAGAAATGTTTGAGAGCTTCCAGAGATAACTCAGTTCGAGACTGTGCAATTTTCTTCTCGTGTCAGTATTATTAAAAAAATGATACAGTTTAAAACATGTAGCATGCAAACATATTTAAAATATTTTTACTGCAAATAATATTGACAGGAATTAACAAAGATTAAGTTAGAAAACAATAATAACTACGAGGTTTAAACTGCGTTTAAGATAGCCACGTTGTAGCAAAAATTAACGTAGATGTGATTCTGCAAATCTACACGAAAACTTTAAGTCGTAACAATGCTCCTGAGTGGATGTCAACGTCCCCGTCTCCGCCCAGCTCCGTACCTTGAAGTGACACTCTGTTTAAATCATTTTTTTAAATTCATTTTATCCGATCGACCAAATGACCGTACAGAAATGAGAATAACATATTTTCATTAACGTAATGGAAAAATTCCTAATATTACTTCGAGTATTCTTACTCAGCAAGTTAAAAAATCACGCACAACATCTTTATTTAGTGTATAATAATGTTGGTTAATGATTTAGGGAATGGTAGAAAAGGTAAATTTATAAGGATTTGGAAGCTTTTAGATACGTTTTGATTTTTAAAGGTGGTTTGAAATTGACTGGACTTAATTGATTTTAGAAAAGTTTGTGACAGGTTTATATTACTAGGAGCATCGTTTATCCAGACTGGACAGGCATATGTCAGCGTTGGTCTAATAATACTCTTGTAGAGAAGGACATTGGTTTCAACTTTTAAAGAGAGTGCAGAATTGATGAGTGTATATAGTTTGGCAGCTTTTGCTTCTGCTTTTTGTAGATCTCACTTAATGTTTTTCTTCCTTGTTAAGGGTATTAGTATTCTCAAATCTTTATGGGCGTGGAATTGACCAGGGTAGCTGGGAGATATTTATTTTTAGAGATGCATTTGTGTGTGAAGATATTAGTTTGTGTTTCTGTGGGATTTATTTTGAGTCGCCATTTGTGAAACCAGCTAGTGAGAGTATGAAGGCGAAACTAAATATGGTCCTGTTATAATCAAATGTTTTGATGAGATGGGAATAATTCTGTGATATCTGCATATAAGCATTTTCCATCACGAGAGTAGTTGACTCTCACATTTGTCACTGAATACACTACCCAGAAGACAGAAACGTTCACATCTTAATAAATGCAATAAACGATTGTTTGCTGCAATGCATCATTTTTGGTCGTGGGCCGCCCCGAACTTGTGCGAACCTAGGTTATCACTGATAATCTGTAAACCTTGCATTGACTTTTAGTACTAAAAGCAATAGGGCTCAAACGTGCGGAGCGCTCGGTGAGGTGTTGTTGTCTCTGCGAGATCTGGGCTAGAACTCCACTCTGTTTAAATCGGAGTATAGTTGCTAAGTGCTTTTCTGTCCACCCTCGCCAGAAGTGCGAATCGTCATGGACGTCGTTCGCCCCGTCATCACCGCTGTCGCCGCCGCCGTCGTCGTCCTCGTCGAAATTCCATAACATAATTGCGCCACTGCGTCGACGTACCGAAGCGGAGCTACAATTTTGCAAAACCTCGCGGGGGCCATTCTCCTTGATTTCCTTGCCAAGTCTCTCCTTTCAGAACGCGCAATTATTCCGGATAATGAAATGTAAACGGCACTCTCATGAACGCAAACGCCGGGGCCCTAATATCCGCGTTGTTTCGTTATATTTACCACCGGAACACACAGCCAGGCCGGGCCGGGCTCAGCCGCTGCCGGTGGTGAAAGACTTAATTCGCAGTTTTCGCACACCGGCAGACGACGCGGCGGAAAATTGATAATAATTGGGTGAATTTGCTTCCATCTCGCTGTGTGGTGGAATGCACGTGGAAACAAAGAGCGAGTTTTAGCAGGCTGGAAACGGAATTGATGTGTTCCTAGAATATGCCAAATTTATATTTTTATTCAATTCATGAGAACACGGCAATGACCAGTTATTTTAAGACAAAAACCGCATATATGGATCCTCTCAATTAAATAAGAAATATGTTTCTATAATTTCTGAACTAGTTTCATACTCTACAAGTATGTGATGTTATATAAACTGTTAGTTTTCATTAAAATTGAATTACGATTATGATTTATCATATTTTTCGATCATCTTTATATCATATCACCTCGATAATAAGCCTGGTATCGGTATTCATTCGATCTTCATACAGGCACTGACAGAACTAGCATTCTCAGACACAACACACTCATCAGCAAGACTCGTTCCCAAGAACGATGGGAACCAATATTGGTGACCGACTATCATTTGAAATAAATAACACAATATATTATGCTTTCATTGTTGATGTCATAGATCCATACATTCTAGATTGGGTTTGGAAAATATGTGCCCAATTGGTACTGCACTATTACAAGTTTGAGTTTGTCATGTGAGCTCGAACCATAGTAAATATATTTCAAAAAATCAATGTACTCTAATATCAATGACCTTTAAAAATAACTTAACAGAAAATTACGAAATAATTTTACAATTTCAACTATTTTCTTTCAGCAATCAAGAACATTTACTGAATTTTTTAAAGCAATTTCAACAAAGCATACATGCTAAGTTTTAACGAAAATGAATAAAAATGGTTTAATATAAAAGTATAATGTGTTTGTATTGATCTATTTGTTTTTAAACTATTCTGAATTCCTGTTTAATAAAATAAAGAGTCACATGTCACGACCTGAATACTACAACCAAACACTACTAACATCGGCAACAATAGGCTGGTGAACGTGTGAAGGAGTACAAAAATCGCAACAGTTAACTGCGAGCGACAATTCGGCGCTGTGCGACTGGCACTGCAGGTGCGCAGCCGAGCTAACATGTCGCCTCTCGATGGAGAGCTCAATAAACTCAGGAAACGCATTGTGGCGCAGGCCTCGTATTGTGCACTATTATCAGTGCAAACAAAGCGCTTTCGACCAGTCCCATTGGCGGCCGTTATTTACGGTCGCTGCTCCCGACAGACACACTCGATACTTTTTTTGATGTTTTTTTACTGTTTTTATTTCGGATGGTATGATTTACTTGTAATCCGAACAATTCTTTCCTCTCGATATTATTTTGCGTGCAACGACGCGATCCGTGCGTAACAACGTGACTTGTTTGAATTTGAATCTGAATGTGTTGCTGGAATTTCATCTACACCTAGGGTAGAAAAGGAAAGACAATAGTCACTAGTCTATTTTTATATGAGAGGAATAGGGGAATAGTGTTTCAAAATTAATCGCCAGTCGTGCAATGGGATTTTTATAAACATCCTATCAGGATAAAAACGACATTTGTGTCAGTTAAGCAAATCTTTTGTGAACCAAATGAAGAAGAGCAGAAAAAATAGGACATTTTAGAATGCAGAATAAATATTTTTTGTTGAAATTTCCTCACAGTTTAATGAACGAATTGATTGTCCGTTCTTTTTCACAACTCCTTACTCAAAATTTATTGAAGGCTCACACATACAAAAGAAAACTTTGTAGACTAATTTCCCTGTATTTTCAGTCATTCAAATTATAAAGTTCTGAACTACACGTGTTAGTATCATCTTTCATCACACATAAATCTGTTTTTGGAATTTCCCGACTTTATGCACTTGGTTTTCCTAAAGCTTCTGAACGTTGAAACAGTACAAAGCTCTTTCAACAACAGTAAATATAGCAGGCGAGCTTCACATTACCAGTCGAACAACAACTATTTGTTACGAACAAATCCACCTCTGTACATTTGCATTGCAGCGTCAGAGGACTATTGCTGAACATGCAATGCACGATTCAATAGCGTCACCGTGCTACCGCATCACGCTGATTCTCAGGTTGCGCCAGAGCACATTTCTTCTAAAACGCGCGCATAGCATTCGTGTTCAGAACAAGTACACATCGGGGTGAACGTGTTGAGTATAACCTCGTCGCCATGTTGGGGGACTCTTCTGGAAGTCGTTGTCGCGACACCGATCACCAAACTTCAATATCCGCGCTAGTGACAATTAAGGGGCCGGGGCAACCAAATCATATCCCTCATCTCACACACCTAAAAGAGCCAGAATGCTCCCCAAGGAAAACAAATATTAATCCAAACGATTAACAATTGTGTTAACAAAACTTCAATGCAGGGAGGAATAGAAAATGTGCACAATCTGAATTTGCACAAACTTCTTTTTTTCGTCGAGCCTTCAAAAAAAAAAGAAATAAAAGTTATCACTTAGTTCTCACAACGCCATTAGTTAATCCGCAATCTTCAATATGCTTATCAGGTTTCGACTCCAAGAATCGACATTTCCTGACGGACCTCCGCTCACTCCAGAATCTGCTAGACCTGCATCTTTACGGATCACCTTCTGTCAACCTGCAACTCGATTCACTTCTGACAGGGTCATTAACATAATCAATTATCATTACCATCAACCGCATAAATGAGTCTAAATTAGCCAGTCTATACTAAGTTGCCTTCCATACTGTATCCTCTGACTTGGTTTCATAATTATCATTTCTTTGCTATACAAATTGCCTTAAAATAGAATATCTGGAGCACAATTTACTTTGTACGACCTGAAGGAGAGGTAGACACTGAGAGCGAATGCCAGGTCGTTTGAAGAGTGACGGTAGGTATAAAAAAGTGTTAAGAAACATTCCATGAATTGATTTGAAATTATGGAAACTTCTATTGTCTGCTGTTGTCGCCCAATCAGGAAAATCGATATTTTATTGGCATATTGTATTAAAAAATGTCGCCAGTTTACTTCTCCTCTTTGATGTGACTTTTGCCTTTTTTTAGATATTTCATTATGTTCCGATTTGTACTTTTTATCTAACTAATTAATATCGTTGACGAATACAGAAGTACAACATTTGATGACTATATACTACAACCATAACCCTTATCAGGTAACGGTACAGGAAACCACCTCACTCATAGAGAACTTAGCTTCGGTGTACGTGAGTCAAGACGCCACCAACAAGAGCAAGTCCAGCCCATTGTCGGCGTGTCTTCCTCCCCGAACACATCCCGCCTTTGCATTCTCTTCCTTTCCCTCCTCTCCCCCACAGAGCGCGCCCCGCCCCCCTCCCCCGCCGCGGGCGTTGTTTTTGAGGCCGTCGCTGTGAAAAATCGCGCGACCAGGGCTTGTCGCGCCGACGCAGCCTTTTTTTCGCACCACCCCCCCTGCACCCCGGAAGGGAGCGCGCTCGGGGCGACGCCCCACCGCGAAGCGACGGCAGCGCGGGCGGGCGGGAATGCGATGCGATAGAGCGGGGGAGACATGTGGAGATGGGCGGGTGAGGGGGGAGCAACCCTGGGGATGGAGCGAGCCGAGCACGGGAGGCAGACACGGTTATAGTATGAGGGCATCAAATGATGTATGTCTGTATTCGTCAACGATATATTACTCATATAAATAATTAGCAAAAAGGTAACCATAAAATAATAAAATATAAAATATTAAACCATAAAATAAAATATCTAAAGAATTATGACAAAATTCACAATGAAGAGTATAAATAAACACGCAACATTTTTTAAAGTCAATAAGACATCGAGTATCCTAAGGGCTGAGCATGTGCGATTCTCAAAGTATAAATACATTTTATGACATTTTATGTTATCTGTTTTCAAGCAGGTCGGAGGTCAGTGCATATAGCACCCGGGGCACACGAAGTGACGCGAGGAGAGAGAGAGAGAGAGAGAGAGAGAGAGAGAGAGAGAGAGAGAGAGAGAGAGAGAGAAAGAGAGAGAGAGAGAGACAGACCGACAGACAGACAGACAGACAGACAGAGACAGAGAAAGAGGGACGTGGGATGTAGCGAAGAATAGGTGAAGTGGTAGATGGAATTCAATGGGGATTATTTGGGTGGGGGCGGAGGCAAATATGTCTGGGAGAGCACACAGTGTGATGTGAGAAAGTGAATGGAGAGAAATAATAGCGCATGACTGCTAATGCGTGGAAGCGGTGAATAGGCAGAGACTGGAGAGATCACTGGCGCGGGATTTGGCAGACGGATCAACGCCGGGGTGGATGTAAGGGGAGAGCTAGGCGGTGGTGGCGTCGAGGGGGAGTGAGGGTAGGACAGGAAGCGCGGGCGTGGCTGGGAGCGGTACTAGAAGGCGGTGAACGTGGAGGTGGGATCTGGGTCTCTGATGGAGGTGGCGCAGGACCGGAATGGAGCCGAGGGTGGGATGATACCCGGGGCAGAGTTAAGGGGGTGTATGGGCGGGGGTGGAGGTTTGGCGTCGGGGGTGAATCGGGGGTTGAGTGGTATGGGTGGGAGTTGGAGCAGAGCAGCAGAGTAGGAGTAGGGGCGGTGCTGCTCGTCTGCTGGAGGTGGAGATGGGAGCGGGGACGGAGGCGGAGGTGCAGAGACGAGATCGCCGGGGGGGCGGGGGTGGGGTGGCGAGGAGGGGCTGCGCAGGCGGCGAGGGACGGTTCGCCCCGCCGCCCCTGCGCGCCGCGCCGTGTCTCCTGTCCCATGCATCACGCCCGCCTCGCTACCTGCCATCGCGCTCAAATTAAAATTCCCCAATGAGTTATTAACGCCGCTGTTTTCATCATCAAGCCTTGTTCGCGTCCGAGGCCATCTGCAGCGCCCAGCACCGCTGACGGGCTCCGCCACCGCTCACACCGCGCTTCCCTGACGCCATGCACTAGTTGCTCTCAATGTCATGTCGCTGAGT
Source organism: Gryllus bimaculatus (assembly GCA_017312745.1). Lineage (NCBI taxonomy): Eukaryota > Metazoa > Arthropoda > Insecta > Orthoptera > Gryllidae > Gryllus > Gryllus bimaculatus. Next base: position 1,604,150 of record BOPP01000198.1, read on the forward strand.
GGAAAGCGAGACACGCTCTGCAGCTAATTGGGAAGCTTTCTTCGCGCCCCGTCCCCTACGTAATGAGCGTAATTATTATTATTCCATATATACAGGATGGTCGGGGAGGAAACGTGGAAACTTCGAAAATAATCTAAGACAGTTTTAAGCATAGTTTCCGTAATAAACGACTTGGATATTCCGAACGGCCAAGACGCTACAAATACTCAAAAGTTGGTTTGAGAAAATGTTTTCTATGCAAAAATTTGAATTGCAGAAGAATAGCAATACACCAGAAACAGAAATTGTTTACGAAAGAAATTGATTTATTTATTCGGAAACAAATTACCCAGAAATAGATAAAGCAGTCGAAATGTGTAAATAGGGTTATTTTTTTATTTCTGTGTTAATTTTTCTTTCTGAACAAATATATTAACGTTTTGTAAATAATAAACAATTTACATGTTTCTGGAGTGTTTCTATGCTTCTGCAATGACATGTTTGCCTAGAAAGCATTTTTTGAAACCAACTTTGAGTGTTTATTGCGGCTCAAACATATGCAATATCCCAGTAGTTTATTAGACAAAATATGCTTAAAATTGTCTTAAGAGCTTATTTGCGAATTTCGGCGTTTTCTCCCCGGTCACCCTATATATTTATATTTGTTTCAGGCATTACATGTCTGTAAAGGGCAATTGTCCAGGTAGTCGCTAGATCCCTGGATTCTTAGTCACCTAACCACGAACCCGCGTTGCATCGAATTCGTTTAATCTTCGTGATTTCGCGTAATTAAAGAATTCAGCGAGCGATACTGGTTTCACGTTCGTGATGTTTTAATAGAACCATCCCAGCCATCGTCTAGATGGCCGAGGGAAACGATGAAAACTCCGCTCAGGGATTGAACCCGGGCCTCCTGAATGCGAATTCAGAGTCTTACGCTCTGAGCCACTTCGCTTGATTATTTATATTTATATAGAGAGCTATAAGATGGCTTGTAGTAACGGATTCAATTCCTGATACTTTAATTACTGTAGTATGTGAAGCACCTACCTGCAAAAGTTTTTGTCAATGGTAAACCAGAGCAACTGCAGTAACTAACAACTTTTGACATTCATAAACAGACCATATTGTGCCGTCACTCGTACAGATGATGCACTGATTATCGCACCAATCACGAGGTGGCAGCGCTAGGCATCGGAGGTACGAAAGTATTCCAAGCCATCGAGCTATTCCATCAACTCCACCCTTCCCTTGCACATCATCACGCCTAACGCCGCCCTCCAGATGTCCAACAGCACTTTTTAAGCGCCTTTCAGTGATTAAAAATATATCAATGTATCTTCACTAATCAGTGCAATTCATAGTTTCTCATAAAAATGCTCTCATCTTAATCACCTCAACAAATGATCTCGTTCGACTGTTAGTCCTGCGTCCGTATTTTTCATGCGATGCACCTAACCTATACAAGACAATGTGGCTTGCTTAACACGAATCACAGTAACCCCTTGGTTTGAGTAAACTCAGTACTTTTTTCTGAGCGCATGGTGTACAGTCCTCCTTGCTGACAAACAGCAAACAATGATGGTTTGGATAAAAAGTTTAACCCTAATTTCACGCTGTTTAATGTGTTTTTGTAAATTATGCATTAAAATGATGATACATTAGAATAACCCAAAACAGTGTAGCTCCAATCGCCTCAGTGAGGCTGCGTTCACTAATTAAAAGAGGCACTCGGAAGCGTCAAATAAAGGGATGTTATGTCAAGATAGAAACTGAGAAGAAATATTATTGCAAAAACTTTCTTCAAATAACAATACGAGTCAATGCAATTGTCAATATAACTAACATCAAGATACTTTGGAACAACTGGGATCCAACGGACAACATTATCAATTCAATTCAATTCAATTCAACATCAAAATAAGTGAATTGTCAGAGTGATAAAGTTCTGTCTGACTTCTCATTCAAGCAGAACACATTAGTACTGCAATCTGTGAATCTATAATTCAGAGAAGGCCACATCTTAAACGGCACATCAAGCAAAGAAAAACTACATCAACGAAAAGCAACCAGAGCCAGAATTTCTTACTTTGCAACTATACAAAGGTGCAAATTAAATTTTATTTTACACAACACTATTTCATTCAAGAATGTAAAACAGAAAAAGCAGTTCTTTTTCAGAGATTCTAAGGAAATTCTGGAATAACACAGCATAGTTGACATGTTGATAATGGGTTGGAAAAGAATTAGATGTAGGACACGGAACTGCCGATACTATTCCATTACAAAATTATTATGAGACGTACATGTGTTTGAAAAATATATTTCCACTGTAAAAGGTTAATAGGAATCCCTCGTTCTTTAACTCAAATTCTTACAGGGGAAAGCACATCTGATCGGAGTAGTAGAACCGTACATTTATCTCCGGCAACGTCTTCCTAGTCTGTACATTTACAGCTATGTCGTTGATTATATACTCCAATATACTTGTAGAGCGAAGCGTTTTAAATATTTACGAAAGACGTTTGCACGGCGGGAGGTAAACCCGAAGCCTCGCTCCCCGGCGGAGGCCGGCGCCGCGTCTAATCGGGCGGAATAGAACCCAGCGCTGCGTTCCCCGCCGTCAGAGAGCAGCGACCGCGCGGGTTATCGTCGGCGCCGCCCCGCCCAACCATCTGCCTGCCCCGCGCCGCGCGCGCCGCGCCGCCCGTTCTTCATTTATTCAGTGTTTTGGAGCTGCCGCGCTCTCGCAGCTCGGAACGTCTCTCAGACTCGCCTGCAGCCCCGCCCCGCCCGCCGCCCCGCTTTCGGATGCCCTGCCCTCCACCACGTGTCCCGCGCCCTGGGCCCCTTGCCCTCCCTCCGTGTCCGATCGCCTCACTCTCTCCGCTTCGCCCACCCCACCATGAGGGCCACCCCCGTTACCAACCCCGGGTCATCTCCACCTTCACAGTAGACTGTCTTAGACGTCGCCCTGTTCCCTACTTCACCCCCGCCTCCGGCAGACCCGCGTTCCGCGACCCTTCACGCCCCTCCCTGCACACCTCTTCCACTCTGCCCCTCGCAATGCTTTACAGCCTCTCCGTGTCAGTCATCGCCCACCACGGCCATTCTCTTCATATCCGTCCCAACGCCCATCTCCGCCTCCCTGCTTCAAAAATTTCTCCACTCTCCGCTCCCGTTCCTAAGTTCGCACCCACCTCTTCTCTCCACTGACGGGTGACAGCTTCTGCCAGTCATTCCGCTCTTCTCGTTCACCCCTTCCTCCGCCATCGTCTTCCCAGAGCCTCGGCTGATCTCTTTCCCACACCCACCCTATTCTACCTTCTCGTCGACAAGTCCGTCAGTTCTCGCCCTACCCCGTCCCACCCTCATCTCCGCGTCCGCTCAAGCACTCATGTTTCCTTCCGCGCTCACGTGCCACTGCCAGCTTTGGCACTCCCCACCTCTGCGGCCGATCGTTCTCCGGTCACCACGCTCGTCCTCTCCTTCGACTTTCTCCTCGCTCCCTTTTTGTGCTCCAACCTATCACCAGACTCGTACTCGTCTCCGCTCCTAATCCCATTCCGGTCTTTATGTTCGTCCTCTCCTTGAGCTGCCTTCTCGCTCTCGTCCTGTGCTCCAACCTATCCCCACTCTCGAACTCTTCTCCACTCCCGCTTCCGTTGCCGTTACCGGTCTAGTTCCACCTCTACGCCTGCCCCCCTTCCGCACCCCTCCTGCTTCTGCAGCGGCTTCCGCTGACGTTCGCGATTCTCATCCTCGCCCTCGGGAGGATAAATCCATAGGCCGGATATTCTCGTCGGTAGTTTTCTGTAGTTTCTCCGATCAATATCAGGTGAATGCTGGAGCAGTACCCTAACAAATGAGACACGGACGGCGCGCGATCTTTTCTTTCTCTTCCTTGTCATAACCTCTACACTTCCGCACTACACTTATTCCTAGCCGGGAGACCAGTATGGAGCTTAGAGCTTGTTCCGGTTGTGACGGATCACAAGAGGATGTCAAGAGGATGTCAAATTGGAAAAATCCTTTGCAAGTCAATGGGTAAGACGGCACCCGATCCCGCCACCCAGCAACTGACGATCACCACTTCATCAGATACAAAATGCACTAAACTTCCCGGACTAAACACCTTCATACGCTCATAATCGCTAATCCATCAATGAATCCTCTTTACCACCATCCAACGAATCCCCCTCCACCTTCACGCCCGCTCTCCCTGCAGTCACCGCCCTCCACACCACCACCACTCCCTTTCCTGTCTCTCCGCCACCATCGTGCCCGTCTTTGCTCGTGTTCCCCTAAGACCTATTTATTCTAAGGTCTGCTCCTCTAGAGTGGCTGCAGTTTCGTCTTCTTGTATCCGGCAGACACCTCCGCGACCGCGCGTTTCCACTCATTTAAAGAACATCGACCTCGGCGATTGGGCTTGCGAACGAAGGCACAACGAGGTGACACTCAACGCGCCGTCCCACCTTATTTCTTGTGCTATAGCATAATTCTCTACCTGCAATGGCTGCCAATAAATGTGCTTTCGTCACTACAACATGCTTCACTTGTGTGTAGTAATGGTTGATAATAAAACCGACAACGGATATATAAAAAATGTAAGGAAAATGACTTCGAGAAAGTTAGCAGGCATGCACCCGAAATGGAAGCAGACATTAGGATTTGTTACAATATTTGTCCTAGTTCATTTTCTTCTAACGAATAATTACTTGTGTTGTATTGGAAATATATTAGTTTATGGATACTTCTTGATCGTTACTGAAGGCAAATAATAGTAACAACTACAACAACAACAACAACAACAACAACAACAACAACAACAACAACAACAACAACAATAATAATAATAATAATAATAATAATAATAATAATAATAATAATAACTATCTCGAAAGAATGTGTAAACATAAAGTGGTGAAAAGAGGGCGCCAAGTTTCAGTTGGTGAATAAGAACATTCGCTACGGAGATCAAGAAACAAAAGCAATTATCTAACGTTTAATTAGCATTTGTTTGAGACCATAATACTCAACAATTGCACGAAAAACATGACCTAAGGATCAGCTCACGTATACACGCTAAAACAGCCGTCGGCCTAAGCTATATAATCTACAACATTCCTTCACTTAAATCCAAAACTTGGCAACTGAAACGCATGTGTAACAAACTTCCTCACTCCAAGCCCTGGTAATTCTGCTCTAATAAGAAGTAAATCCGGCGCACAGAATACCCTTAAAATGGCTTTTAACCTACAGCTTGAACGCGACATCTCGGAGGAGTAAGGCTCCGGATCAGAGCGTTCTCATCTTACCTCCTTCACATCGCTGCTTTATATTAAGGCGACTAATCCCAGGCTAATTTTTACACAGCTCCCTTCTCCGAGCAGCTTTACCCTCTTTAAGAGTTTGCCAAAGAGATTCCATAAAAACTTGTGAACGTGCGTAGAGGGTGGCACGAATATTTCAAGAAGGCAGTCTTTCGAAGAACAAAATGTGAAAGTAGGAAGGTCAACAGAGGAAATCCTTGTCTCGCAATATGTGCAACTGGGAGAAACTGCTAGAAGGTAAGTGATTACCACACTGGGAATTCTGGTCGAACTTGAAACTAACGCAAAATATAAATTTTCATTTCAAATGAATTTAATTTCTTTAAAGATGAATAACCAAAGAAATTGGCTTTTCTGTATAACTACTAATTAATTTTCTGTCATTGAATGTTTACATTAAATAGTTCTAATACAACGCTCATCAATCATATGACTAATAAAAAATACACAAATATTTTAATACATCACGTATAATATGCCCAAAAATCTACACACGTAAAACATTAAGAGATTTTGTTTCAAAAGAAATATGAGCTTTGTGATGAAACAAATTTCAAGATGTATGATTTAAAAAAACAGATTGCTTCAAGCTGTGTCATAACTTTCCCTTATTAACAGCTTTTATGAGATAACCACTAAATTTTAAAAATTTTCTTAAAATTCATAGAATGAATGCTAGTCTTCCGTCAATTATAATTATCTGGATTTAATGACATTGGGTACTTTGAATATAGTGTAGTTGGTCTTTACAGTTTTGTCGTGAGTGTGGGAATATCTTACAAAATAAAAATAAAACATTTCAATTACATTATCAAAAACGTGTTTAACTCAATGTTTACGATGAATTGATATTATATCGTACGAGTACTAGTATTTTGAACCTTCCTTATTGCAGTAATGTTAAAGAAAACATATTGAACGACACAAAACAAAATTGAAGTTTTCCATTTTCCTTCCAGAGCATGTGATTCCACAATTGGTTTTCATTAATTCTTCCTTTTGTGCGTTGCATTAGCAGTGTATTGACATTATATTTTTATGTTAATATTGTATAAACATTATTTTATAACGTGAATTAAAACTAATATTATTTGCACATGTTAAGTAGTAATTATTTGAATTTGTTAAAAGTATCGTTCATACTTATGTCAATCTCTCACAATTAAAAATTGTGCATTCTTGGTGCGGTTAATTAACACAGCTAACATCATCCTCCTCTTTTCCACAATTTACATATTTACCTTCCCGGAACCCGGGAAATTTAATAATTAACCGAAGTTCCGATTTAACTACTTTCGACTAGCACTGTGATGAAATTTCTCACAACTACATTCAGAAAGAGTTTTGAGGGTAATTTATTATTTGTTATAATTACCAACTACGCACGTAAAAGATTAACTTAATCACCTCGATTTCAAAACCAATTTCATATATTCAAAACTTATTAGAGATCAAACGAAAAGAAAATGTAACTCGTTTTACACTCAATTACTTAATTAAACTCTTCCGATAAGTACCAAATTCCATTTATTCAAACTGAAATGTAGCGGAAGCCTTTACAATATTTCACATAAGAATTGGTTTTTTGCAATTCAATACACAAGTAGATATTTAAAACATATTAATGTATTGTATACTAATATCAGACTTATGAATCGCGTCTGTGAAATATACATTATTTTTAAATAACCGAATGAGTAAATAATACATAATTAATACAATATACATATTACTGCCAATAAGTATTGATTTAATAAAATAAGGTTAAGAAATTTTACTTTTAATAAAGACATTTTATTTTCAGAGACCAATATTTTTATATTTAATTAGAAAAATTAGACATTTTCTTCTAAGCGTTCAAGTCTGCAAACACTTTCTGTTTGGGATCATTCTATTTTATTTTAAAAATCAATGAACATTTCATGCTTTTTGTTTGACTGTATTTCTCTCTTTCTTAACAAAATTGAGACAGCATTTAGTTTTTGGACATAAGTGTTCCTCCCGAAGCACATTTTTAAAGAAAACAGAGAGACGCCGCGAAGAATCATGTGCTTTTCTATGCAAACTCGTGGGAGAGAAGGGGGTGAAAGGCGCTTGGCTCGCGACAAGCTAAGAAGCTCGGCTGTCTGATTTCGCACTACTATTCTTCATGAACCTCCGCTGGAAAGAAAGTCAGCACTGATATTCCTAGCAGCTAATACACACCAGGGGTGCTCATTTTCAACATTTCAGAACAGATCAGTGTGTATTGAAATTTTTAACGTAAGTAATGTTTTAAAAATAGAAACGATTATTGCCAGAAATGTTGATGCCAATAGTGAAGAATATTTTACCTAATAGAAAGGCATAGTGTGAAGTATTACAGTATTTATGTATACGTAAACTCTAGCACTGCTTTAACAATATGTTTATGTCTATGTCTTGCAACCTTTATTTGCACTTTACTGTTGAATGAAATATTTCTGAATTATATAGACCTCTTATAGACGTACGATGGGTTGATATATATTACCAAAATAACAGACATATTTGTTCTCTTAAAAACCAAACTAAGGAGTAGGAAAAAATGTCAGACACACAAAACGTATAAATTTCTAAATGTTATACACTGCCCAAAACTAGATGGTGTAGCATAAACCTACGACGTACTAAGATACGCGATACACTGTCATACGTGATATATGTTTAAATCCATGAATGTTTTTAACACAGAGATGGTTTTATTCTTTAGTTGGCTATATAAAATTTCAGAACACAATGCGAAAAGACATGTTCTTCAAGGGAACTGTTGTTCGAATTTGTTTACTGCTCGCCTGCCCCTCTTTTGCTTGCGAATTCCAAAACGTCGGCCACCCCTGGCTTGGAACGCCCTGCCTTCTCCACCGCAGACTTCTTCCAGTCGCTGAGCACAGCGCATTGTGCGGAGCGGGGAAGCGACTGATAAATAGACTTGGGCTCGAAATTAGGCGGAGGAAGCCACAGTTTATGTTCCGTGCACGTCTTCAGCGGTGATTTCTCTTCGAGGCTTTCTAAACTGAATATGATTATCAGCCAGCTCTCTTTGGATTGCACGCTCGACAAAGACGGATAACAGCAATATTTAAAATTGTTATTTATCTCGTGTTTGCTGGGGGTGATGTGAAAGGATGACGCACGTGCATCACGCCCGACATGGTAAAAAGGGGGCGTTCGCTTATTATAGTCTTGTACACATTGAGAACATTATAACTGTTCCACACATACTTTATTTTTAATAATGATCTCATTGTACCGAGACCACAAACAGTAAACACACTTAACCTGTGATGATCCTGTGTTCACCTTAAGCAGAAAGTATACCGATGACCTCGACTAATTTCCATATCTACGAAACTCACTAACAAGAGCTCACAAATCCAAGTACTTGATGAAACATTTGCAGCCGTTTGTATTTCAATAACTCACGATCACAATCTACCGTCTACGAACGAAGAAAAAAAGAAATCGAAATGACAATTGTTTAAGCGTTTTCGTTTGTGTGAACATGTACGTATTTTCTTTTCAAACACAAGTATTGAAGTTTTAACTGTAAAAACCTCCGCTTCTCTAGCTTGTTTTAACCAGCAAATGCATTGCCCAGTTTGTAGTAACTATAACAGCAAAACAAGTTTTGCAAAATGTTATCACTTGTTTTCTTACTTTTTGGTATACACACATGCGCACGTATATACATGTAAGAGCTACCTGGGTTCTGCTGCGAAAAATAAACTTCGAACTTTTAACGAAAAAACACTTTTGACGTCTCGTGGTATCGAAAAGATTGATTTTTCTTCACACGTTCCTTTGCCTAACAGTCCGGTACCTGTCCTTTTATTTTATCATGGTTTCGATGATTACTTTATACTATTATTCTTTATTGTATTATCCAACTCATAGGTGTAGAGTCCAGCTTTGAAACCATGTACCACACAACTTGCGTAGCATCCGTGAGGACCTGTCACCCATTGTTAATCTACAACTGCAAATCATTTGGACCTCTGAAAGCGATTTATTCCTCAATATCTTCAACGTATTAAATATTGTAACCTGCATACCTCCACTTTCTTGACTTGATGCAGCAATCCTCATGAAAGAGAATTACTCAATTTGTAAACCAAAGCCCGCCAAACCTGCACAGCCACCGTCGCCAACAACACTGTCAGTGCCACTGGCGGATCCAGGAGTGCGCCAGGCCCCCTACAAATGGCCTAGAGCATTCATTTAACTTCCTTTATTTGTCAAAATCGATACAAATATTTAATTATGTTCGAATTCTGTACTTGTTTAAACAATATTATTGCATAATATATCGACATTATATAAATAATATGCAATTTAATAAAAAATATGTTCATTATTTACCAAAAATTACGAGGCACCTCCCTAAATGATTGGCTGTATCCGCTTCTGATCAATAAGGGGTTTTGCAGCCACCTTTTTCACTTCTCCTGTAGCTTGCCCTGCGCTTCGAGAAATTATATCTATAACTGTAAGCCATTTAAAATTTCACTACCATTTACCCTCCAAAGTTGCAAGTCCCTTCAATCACTTCACCCAGTTTATTTCACCCTACTTGCCTTCTTTCGTGGCTCTCCATGGGGTGGCATTGCTCAGATTGAAAACCAAAGCAACGCAGAATCGGCACAACCATCGTCGACAACACTGCAATGGACGGTTCAAGCGGCCACCAATTTTACTTCACCTTTAGCTTATTCCGCGCTTCGGATAAAATATATCTAAAACTGTTAATTATTTAAAACTTAAAAACCGCTCACACTTCATCTTGAGTCCCTTGAACCACGCTACCCTACGAATTTCGCCTACCTTGCCTTGTTTTGAGGCTCACCATGCAGTGGCGTCGTTCACTTTGCAAACCAATGCAGCGCACAACCCTGACAGCTGCCGTCACCCAGGCAGCGCCCAGCGGTTCCAGCCTGCGCCCCCACCCTCGCCCTGGCCCCCGCCCCCGATGGCTGCACCGCGGCACCGGCGGCGGCGGCGGCGGCGGCGGCGCGCTGCACTTGAGAGACTAATGGGATATTGCGGAGGCGCGCGCGCGGCGGCGGCGGGAACAGGGGAGGCTGTATAATTCACTGACCATACGTGCGGCCACGGGCCAATTTTCGCGTCGCGTGATTAAATCTAGGCAACACGTCCGGCCTGCGGCGGCCCGCGCCGGCTGTGAGACTGAAAGGGGTCGTCGGCCTGCGCGGCCGGGCGGCTGGTCGGCTGGGGCGGGGGAGGGCGGGGCTGGACCCGCGTGGGCAGTCGCGGAGAGTGGGTTGTGGCGTAAAGGGGTAAGGAGGGGGCAGCAGCCGTGAGTGAGGAGACGGTGCGAATGCACAATGAAGAGGCAGCCAGGAGAGGTTTACGATGCAAGGGAATGCACGCCCGTTGGGTTAGTATAGAACGAGCTGCAGTGATTGAGTGTGTGACCACTAAGCAATGAAGTTAGGAGAGGAAAGTTATGATGAATGAAATTCTGTAGAGACAATGATAAGGTTCTAGAAGAAGTGATTGGCAGAACGTAGAGTATTGGGCGTTGAAAGCCGGTGGGATATTTTATTGAAAGAAATAGAGACTAGAAAAACAGAATGTAATATTGTAAATAATATTAAACCGGACATAACACGCATTTAAGGAAGACTATGAGCGAAAAATTTAAAAAAACGAGTAAAGAGAGAAAAAAGCCAAATTTCGAAAATTAATTTAGAGATGTAATGGAGTGTATTTTCTGATGTCACATCAACTACAACACTGCATTGAATACTATATTAGGATCAAAAATATGCTTATTTCATTAAAAAAGTAAATAAATAAAAAGACGAATGGAAAAAGCGAATAATGTTCAAAAAATTAAAAAAAATCGACTTTTGATTTATTTTTGAAAGTTATTCACAATGAAGATGAGAAAATAATACCTCTAACATGTTTATTAGATTTATTGTATTTTCTTTCGTGTACGAATATTTTGTTAACATACGAGTATTTACTTTCGTAAGAAATTAGATAGGTGCGGAGCTGCGAGGAATTGAGATATATGGAGGAAACGGGCTTGGAAACCGACAGAAATAGGGAGACAATTGTGAGGACTGAATATGAATGATGGTGAGGCAGGCTGGAATGGAAGAAATTCAAAATTCCTTGCCGTGATATCGCTTATTCCATTACAAATTCCATAAGCACTGGCATTTGAACTCTAGATAAAGCGGAGAAAGGCGAGTAGTCTGAACCACAAATCCACAAATTGCGTATCGCGCAAAAACACACACGCATCACACGTTCATATACTCACACATATACACACACACTGGGAGAATCAGGGAGCAAAGCAAAGGCACTTCCCGCAGGTTCAGCCTCTTTATCCTTCTCTGCCGCAGCGACCCGACCGGTATAGTTGGCTCAAGGAAACTCATGTCACAGCAGTGCTTCTGATCTGGAGGCCCTAGGCGTCGAGCCCAGAGGCAGGATTTTCGAAACTAGCAGTATAGATAGGTCCATCTCTGTCGCAGTCTGGAGGAGAATTCTAGCGGTCAGTTCCTTTGATCGGAAGATATCTCCGATCAACACCAGGCGAATGCCGAAGCACTACCTAACAAACGGTCCATGGATCGCGCGCGATCTTTCCTTCCTCTTCCATTCCTGTCCTCATCCCTTTGGTACACACACTTACAGTTACATACACTACATTACCACACTTGCCGGGAAACTAGTCGGAAGTTTAGAGTTTGTCCCGGCTGGGACGGTTCCCCGGTGGGGAATACCTGTTAGGTCAAAATCTTCAAAAGCCAACGTAGGTCGGCGCCGTATTTCGCCATCCAGCGGGGAAAGATCGCCGCCACCTCTCACGATAAAAACATGAACGACAGGTACAAGACCATTGACCTTAGTAGTCGGCGTGCCTGCGCCACGGCGCCAAAAGGCAACAACTTAAACCACGTGGATAACGGAAGGGAAGATATAAAGAAAATGGGTGTGAGGTGAAGATTATATGCTTGGCGACAATGAATATTGCATACATATCATCACAATTATGTAGTTCTGAAGAATAGAACCATAAGGATCTATTCGGCTATAAGTATATAGAGGCTCTCACAACTATCCCAATTTAACATATAAGGAGACAAAAGAAAAGAAATTTTGCTGGAAGTTAACGAATTTCATTCTACTTTCATCAAAATTGATATTTTGATGGCAAACCTTGTGAGAATTAGTCAGTCGTAATTACAACTTACAACAAAAGTGTTAAGAACCTGTTTCATGATTTATAGTACTCTTAAACATCTAAGCCTCCAAATCTTTGAGAGAAAAACGGGTAAGGTTAAAAATGGAGTAATACGTTTCTTGTCCAAGATGCATTAATATAGTTGATTTCATTTAATAAAGGAATTGGGAAAATTTTCAGAAAAGCTTCCAAGGGACGGTTAACAAATAGAAAAATCGTCAGGTTTTTTCCAAGTAAATCAGTGTCTGGATTGCAGTGCATCTGAATGTACACTATTACTATAAGACTTTCATGTTTTCTTCTCACGGTTTTACAACATCGCATTAACATGATTTTGTAAATAGTTGGCCACTTTCTGAATGTAGCTGAGAAATTTAGTGTAGGCTCAAAGATATTCCTCTTAGACTCACACAATCGTTCCATTAATTCTTAACTTGTACAGAATGTCAACCAAATAAATAGGATGATGAAGTGAAACTCGACCAGAATCTTATGTTAGAGGGTTGGTGTAGAAACTACTTAGAAAATGGATTTGGTTAGATCAGGATCATTTAAAATACACGATAGATAAAACGACCTGCAAAAAACTATTAATTAAAACTTTCTTTTTTATAAAAAAATGATGTCTCAAATTATTTACGTACCATATTCTGATGATGTTTCAAGTTGCTGCCAGTTGTCTCCATACCATCTGATGACGAACAGTTCTGCAAAACAAATGGACAATAAGTTTCACAACACCATACAGACATTAATTACTTTCTAAAAATTTTAATCAGTTATAATTTAGTGAAAACGTCAATAAACAAAGATGTAAACAATCGTGTGAAATGAATAATTATAAAAGCAATGAGATAATTCTTAGAAGTAACATAGTTATTTCCTACTGAGCAATTTGATGGATTTCTCAAAAACACCTTAACAACTTAAACATAATTTTAATATTAATCATTTTATTTGTTGAAGTATGCTTATACACATTTTTGTGAGCTTAAGCGTGTATTAAAATTTAATTTGGTAGTTCGTTACGCGGCCATTAATTCAATCAATGTAGCAGATTCATACCTATCGATCATCAAAATTTACAAATCTGCTGCATTTTTAGAAATATTTGAAATTACGTAATTATACTAATAATGAAAGGAGATCCTGAGAAACGATAATATACTTAAGTGGAGAGGATACTCCAAATACTGATGCTAATTTTAAATGAACTATTTTCGACTTCAACGTTACATCAACATCAGTAATCAACAATTTCCCTTATCAGCATTAACGAGGCACGTGCACAAGCTGCCATTTTGCCCAACAATCACTCACGGGAATCGAATAAGCGTAAATCGTCCACGCGAAGACCATTGTTCCGCACGAAGAGGTATGTCTCTATCACCTGCATACTGCCCCTGCAGCTGATTTCACTTCACCAGTAATCAGACCGTTTCGGGGAGTCGCAGACGCCGCCGCCCAGGGGCCCGCTTGCGCGCACTGCGATAGTGCGCTCGACAGGTGCCCACGGCGCCCCCTCCGCGCCCCGCCCCCTTCAGGCAAAGTGCGCGTCAGTCATCTTTCACTCCGGCGCGCAGCGGAACGGATGCGCCTACGCCGCAGTGCAGCGATGCAGCAGCAACAAGGGTTTTTTCATTGCGCGACGCTTCAGATGCCGGTGTAATAGTAGACGTGGCGGTACGAACTGTGTGAGTGCTTGGGATGCATGAATGAATCTGATCGCACAAGTGTGTGACAGTCGCGATGCGAGTGCATCACGGAATGTGATTGCTCACGATTGTGAAGGTGACTGCGTGTGAAATCTGTCTGATCCGCTGTTGCGTTTCAGAGATAACAGTTGTGTGCGTTTGGGTGCATTTCTAATTAATGGTAGTATCATAAAAGGGAGTTTTTAATGTCAATATAACAAATTCTAGTATCAAACATACATTTTCAACTAATGCAGACCTTTACTCAGTATCTGATTCCATTTAAGGGCACATTACTAATGAATAAGTGAACAATGATGAGTGATTCAGGGACTTTGGAAGGTGTTAAAGGACCTAGAGGTCAATGCTAGGGACCTGCATAATTATTGGCCTTATCATTTGCAGTTGCGACGTGATTGACTTGCGTGCCACCGAGTACCATGTCTAAATAAAAAAAACTACGCGTCTTCTGTGATGCCTTCTCTTGTCGGATATCCGGTCACTCGCCTTGCTGATGAGATCAACTCCTCCTGAAGGCGGGTCCATCATAAACCTTTCTCTATTTTCCCCCTTTCCAATACTTGACGTGATCTATGTAGTATAGTGTGTTTTTGTTATACCTTATAAGCGTGGACTTCGGATCCTTTGCTACGAGCCCTTGTTCTCGTACTTGGCCCGGTATTGGCAAAATAGGGAGATACATCGCCGCACTAGGTAAAGCTTCCCATGGTCCGGAGGTCCATACTAAGAGCAAGGCAATTTTGTCCTCTCACGTACCGGAGGGGGACATGCATATTGGAATGCATAGTAATGACGCCATGCAGGTGCGAAATTTCACAAATCATGTTTCTTTGCTTTCCGGAGAGGCCAGGAAAATGGGTTGTTTGAAAAGTGGTGCATGTTGAGCGGATATGCCCATTCTTCACCCTCCACAATTACTTCTGTTACGTGAAAGGCAATGGCACAAAAAACGGGCCCTCCGCTACACAGCCTGCACTCAACGTCACGAAAATAATAATCGAAGCACAATGGCACACAGCAACTACTGCATATCCCAAATGATATGTATATCCCAAAATTATAGATAAAAATCCAACGCAAAGGCGGAAGTAATCGGATTTATTCCATTGTTTGAATGGCTAAATTTTTCATAAGAAGACATTTCAAGGTTCTTTTTCCTTTATTGCTGTATTAAGAACGACCGTTCCCCAATCCCTGAAAAAGAGAGGACAAACGGATAACTTACAAAGAATTTTAATTACAAAAATCAACACTATGCTCTCAATTCCAAGAGTAAAAACGCCATCTAAAGTTCTCGGAAAAGCCATTGTTTACAGACCCATTAGCGATATGCAGGAGAACAACGAGAAACCAACGTATGTAGGCAGAATTATCTCAAAAATAAAGCTACAACATGAACAGAAAATAACGTGGCGCAATTCCAAGAGCTAGGTGATGTGTCTAAAAATATAACCAAAAATATCAGATGTTTAAGATGTAATTTTTATAGTTAATATTATTAGAGTATTTAGAGTATATTTTACAATCAATTACAAGAAATTCGAAACGAAATTTTATAATTCAACTTTTAATCTCTCAAATCTACAAAAGAAATATCGATAGTTGTTTTGAGGCCCACAGAAACATTGAACATTTGATTTGACATCATGTTTCGTCAAAAGTGATTATTCGATCCAGAAACCCACCACCTTCACCTTCGTATTGGGTCCAGAGCTACTTAGAGACTTCCATTCGGTGCTGTTTGTGTTCCTGTGCGAGTGTGATCCACCTTGCTGGCAATTTTCTGTAACTCGGTTTACTCAGCGTGCCCTCCAATGCATTGCAGCCAATGTTGAGTGCCATACGCAGTTCCCAGCACCGAGCACGCCCCCCCCCCGGATCGTATTCGCACGGATGGGCTGATCGAGGGGCTCCTTCACCGCATGGTGCGGCAGCTGTGCGCGGACGACCGCAACGTGGTTTGTCTTCCACGTCGCTGTCACCACCGCTGAAACGCTCTACCCATCGTCGCCACTCTGTAGTGACATCCACTGTATGTTTCCCGTAAAATTTCAGCAAGAGACTGTACATGTCGATACGTGCAATTTCCTCCGAAGTGAGAAATTTAGTTACATATCTGCTTCTGACGCCCGTTCCAGCCAGACGCCATTTTAACGTACTGTGACTGTGTTTCTGTCTGACAAACAGCAACGAAATTAAACGAACATTAACGAGAAATATCACATTCAACTATGGCAACACTGGTTTCTGAGGTCTTACGCCAGCGTAAAAAATGGAAAGTTACTTTCAGGCCGACCTTCGTATGTTTTAAAATAATTTTAATGTATTTTAAATGATAAAATGACAATTTTCTAATTTACATAAATTAAAGATGAACATCATTAGAATAGCCGTAGATAAATTTTAGTAATGTGTAATTGATTTTTAGTGCATACATTATGAGAAAAAGTGATTTTTTGAAACGTTGTAGAAAATTTATTAATAAATGACATAAAGTAACAGATAATAAGAAATATTTTGCAGGGAAATAATCACAAAGTGGATACTGTTTGGTGCATTTTTGGAATATTTTTGAAGAATTTGAGAATTAATGCCCTCTTTTTATAGCATTTTTATGTAGTTTTTAGGTCATGAAAATCTTAGCTCTATTTATAACAGTCCTGTCTCTTAATTCAACGGTAATCTTTTCCGCTATCCTACTTGAAACGCATCAACATTTATAACATCTCCATTCGCCCAGCTATTAAACTGGATCTTTCCCTCCATATTCCACTTTTCATGCATTTTACCTGCTGGCATGTGCGGTTCTCCTTTAGATCGAAGAATTTGTTGAGTAGGTCAGCGGAGGGTGGTGTTTAACAAGCAGCGACGGGAATGGACGTAATTAATTGCCTAATCCATTCGACAGCAGGTGAATCCCCCTCGCATTGGGTGATGACACCACGATGTTCGTGACGAGGGGGGCAGCCTGACTTGCATGGTCTGCGGGTATGCGATTCGCTGCCTTCCATATTTGGCAAAGCACATCGGAAACACAGAGCTTCAGTTTGGTATTAATATATTTGTGAAATGTATTTGATGTAATCTTGAGTGAACATTTTTCCGTTCATTTTCAATGTAAAATTTACTCTCAAAGAGTTTAGCTGTCTGAATAGCACATTTTTGGACATTAATGTAATTAAATCACAGTTGGCATATAAATATTTATGTTTTGTTCTCATATATAGAAGGAATTGACATTTAGTTAAATGAAAAGTACAAAATTCGTACAAAAAATATTGCATGCAAACATGTAAATTACACATTGGGGAACGCCAGTATTCCAGCAACTTATTATTTTCTGAGATAGATGGAGTAGTTCATACGAAAAAAGAATGTTCACATACCACATTTTAGAAATAGTATACGATTATTATTAGTGATATTGTCAATATCGCTTTCTTTCCTTCAACTACATACCACGTGACCAAGTATTCGTTTTCCCTCCAATTCTCGTGCCGTCTACAGACTGGTGTTTGCGTGGCGTCAAGGCGAATAACATGCGCGATCCGGGCGCCGGCACCAGGCGGTGGGGCCACCAGCCAGCTCCGAGTCCCGGAGCTAGTTATGGGTGCTGCAATGGACAGAGCGAGCGGCGCGACTCGCTGGGCGGGTTGGCAAGGGTTGAGGGGTCGAGGAGGGGCGTACAGAGACGGGGAGAGCCGTTGAGTGGCTTGGAGTAGCGGGCAGGGGCGTAGAGGGGTGGAGTGTAGAGGAACGGGTGTGTAGAGGGCGGGGTGGGGCGGGGTGGGGGTGGGGGCGGGGTGAGGGCGGGGCGGGGCGGGACAGAGAGGCGCCCGCCGCAGCTGCCCGGTGCCACAGATTGATGGGGCGCGCGCCACCGCGCCGACAGTGCCGGCTGTCGGCGGCCGTGTCCTTAATGCACGGCGCGCGCTCCCCGCCCCGCCACGCCCCGTTACGCCACGCCACCCCACCCCGCCCCGCGGCGCGCGCCGGGAAAAGGTGAGTGGCGGCCGCGCACATCCCCCACCCTCTCACTCGCCCGGCCTGGAGCGTGCGTTCCTCCCAACCAACTACTCAACCAACAGAGCGACCAGCTGTTCTACCCTCTCGTGATTTGCACTACAGAGTTGCGGCTGTTTAGTGCTGTAAATGCTATCTATCACTACTTTCGACACAAATTAGGGCGAAGTACTAGGTACATCGAAATATATTTTTATCGAGTGCAATCGTTCTGTATAGCGTACCTTCACTCCTTTTCAATTATAAAACGGGTTACATAGAAATGTCAAATAAAAGATGTATCTCGTCTAAAAGTCGTAATAAGGCGGATGTAGTTGTGAGTTCCAAAGAGAAGTTTCCTAAACTGGGAGGTCCGCGATTATAGATTCGAGTTCTAATGGTGACGAATTTTGAACACAATCCAAATACGGAGCTCAGCTCCCATCATTGTCTGGATAAGATTTTTACTGACCAGCTGAAACAGCAAAGAAAATGTTCAAGAGAGACAGACAGACAGACAGAGAAAGACAGAGACAGACAGAGAGAGAAAGAGAAAGAGAGAGAGGAGGGACCAGAAACAATTAAAAATAAGATGAGTCAAGTTGAGAGAGAGATAATGCGGGATAATACAAAGCGATAAAAGAGAGAGCACGGTACAGTGAAAGAGACCGAGAGAGACGAGGAAGGCCAGCAGTAGACAAAGTTACCATCTGGTGAACGAAAGTGCTAGAGAACGCGAAACGCGACACGGCTCCACGCAGTGACCTGCCAGCGCTGCGCGAAGCAGAGGCGCGTTTTCCCGCTGGTCGAACGCAAACGCCCGGCGTGAACGCGTCGGGCGAGTGGCGGGCGAGGCGCCGGGGCGGAGGGGGCGAGAGGAGACAGGGCGACGGGTCGCCCGCGGCGCGCTCGCATCGACGCCGTCGCCCTCTTCGCGCCGCCGCCTGACAGCCCGACGGTGGTCGTCCGTCCCGTCCACCGCTGCTCTGGGACTGGCGCTCGCCTCCGCCTCTCGAAGCCTTGTGTCTCTAACCGATAGATCCCAGGTTCGAGTTCCGATAGGGGCAAGATATTCGACACTAGCTTGTCAGCTTGGTCACGTTCAGTCGCGGTCTGGAGTGGAATTCTAGCGGCCGGCTGCGCTGATCGATACTTTCCCGTGGATTCTTTTTCATCCACAGCCGGCGAATGCCGGAGCATTAACCTAACAAACAAGCCGTGAACCCCGCGCGATCTTCCCTACCTCTTCTTTGTCGTATCCTCACCCTTTATTTAAACCCTCCCCCCCCCCACACACACACACACTCAAAGATGCAACACACGCATGCCGGGAGACCGGTCCTGAGCATGGAGCTTGTCCCGGTTGGAGAGGTGCCTCGCTGATAGGAGATACCTTGTGGGGAATAATACAACCGCTAGTTGCCCTGTAGCTCAACGCAGGGTCTCACCTTACAGCAGTGGAAGATCTCTGCTACTTCAAGGAAAAACATGCAGAACTCTTACGGAACAACGACTTTATCCCTTGACGTGCCGGAATCACTACCAATCAATCTATCATCGATGTCTGGTATCGATTTTCCTTGCACGACATTGTAGGAGATTATCTAACACTACCAGTTTAATTCTGAATTATTTGTAATATGATGTAATGTAACCTCCCACTCAAGGTGGATTTCACCGTGGATGAGCTAAGGAGAATTGCATGTATCACTAAAAGCCATGTCGCCTTACAAACGCAGGAAACATGCGCTCTGGCGAGCTTAGCATAAGCGTACGACTGCGAAGTATGCGAGGACGAGCTGCCGCGTTGCAACAGGGGAGGGGCAAGAAGTGTTCATCAGCCACATCTCATGACGCTTATCCAAGCGAGTCTATCGCCCGTGAAAACAACGTACGATAATGTACGTAAGGCACGTATCGAGAGACCTACTGGATGCGAAAATATTAGCACAAGAAGCTAAAACATTTGGAAAATATTCTTACAGATGGAAATAAGAGCTAGGGCATTTTTTAATATACCTACGAAGGCGCGAGGGAAATCGCGAAAAAATCCCGTCGTTAAGAAATGGTAGTAATAACTTGGTGGTAGACAAGGAACAAAAAGTATATAAGTTTAGCCCATTTTTTGCGTCACTTTATGCAGATAAAAGAATGTGAAGTGAAATATTTGGTATTAAATCCGTGAGCATTTAGGAAAATAACTGGCAAACTAGGGACTGAAAAGAAAACTACCATCAAGAGGACTCAACGAAATTTCGGAGGAAAATCTCAAATTATATGAGGGAACTATGTTATCGTATACATTGCGGCTTTTCGAGATATCAATGAATAATTCACGAATACTTCGGGCATACCATAGTGTTAGTCAATTTTCAAAGAAGGCTCGCATCAAATTGTCGAAAATTTTTGCCCGATACGTTTTACGTTCGTAGTGCATAAGTGAATGGAACATTTGGTTGCAGAATACTTACAGTGAATTTCGAAGACAAAGTTAATATCATTCACGAAGTGCAACACGGTTTTAGAATAGCACATTCATTCGAGAGTCACTCAGCACATTGCTGATTTTCTGGATAAAGATTACATCACCCACTCAATTATAGATTTCGCTAAAACGTTTGACCTTGTTCCCCATGATAAATTAATCCAGCACGTTAGTAAGCTTAGCATAGAAAAAATAATTTATCTTTGAATTCGAGAATTTCTCACCGCGCTATCTCAAAAAGTATGAGTTGGGTCTAATTTCTCTTCGAAGGCAGTCGTAACGTCCAGAGTGTCACAGGGAAGTGTCCTAGCTCCGTTGTTATTTAGAGTCTACGATATTTGGCAGGAAATGAAATTAAAAAAAATTCGTCATTTCGCAGATCATAACTGTGGATAATTTATCGAGAAATAAAGATCACAAGTGATCAAGAAATATATGATAAAATTTAGATAGGCTAGTCGTGGTCTGCCATAAACGAAAATGAAATGAAATCCAAATAAGTTCACGTTTATCAGAGTCGGTTTCCTAAATAAATTTAAAAAATAATAATAAAAAACAGACGAGATGAAACCGAAATTGAGAAATCGGGATATTCCGCGAGGTAAATGGTGAAAATATTTGGGAATGGAGCTAAATGAGAACCTGGGACGAGCGGTACATGTAAATTATGTTGTGAAAATTATGTGGAAGGCATTACACTTTGTGATTGCAGAAATTAGAGAAGGAAGTGAAGCATGAAGGGAATTATATATATATATATATATATATATATATATATAATCTCGAAACTTTCATTTGTGAACAGTAAAATACAAAATTTGAACAAATTACCTGCAACGGTGATTGAGTCATTCTCTCAGCATGTCCAAAATTTTAATAAGAGATTAAAAAAATTCTATTTTTTAGAATATATCAACAATAAAATTAATTATTTTATATTATTGTTATGTGATCTTTAACACGATAGGACATTAATTTTGTAAATTTATATTACGCAGAAATGTAATTATTACCATGTTGGTTTGATTTTTTGTTTTGTATATTTTTAGTATTTTGATTTGGAAAACCTACCATTGAAAATAATTATCAGTGCCCCTAAGTAACATAATAAATATTGTATTATATTATATTCTATTGTAATACATTATATTTTGCATTGGCAACTCAAGGAACAAATGTACAAATACCATTAAAAAATTCTCAAAAGTTATAAAAAGAAAATAATATACTAATAATGATAGAAGAGAAAACGTATGTAATGTCTGGAACACCAAAGAATGAATATGAAGACTGCAAAAGAAGTAGGGTGAAATTGATTTGTTTTTGAATCCACAAAGACAGACCCCGAGCTAATGATTATGAAAATCAGAAAGACGAAAGTTAGGAAGTATTCGAATCTTTATTGTTCATATCTAAAGGCTTCAAAATATCCCAAAGCAAACTAAACTTCTCTCTTCATAATAATTTTATTTAATCAAATAAAACAACGAACCAAATCTAGAGAGATTTAGACTAACTAGACTAAGATTTAGACTAAGCCATTAATAAAGACAATAATAATAATAATAATAATAATAATAATAATAATAATAATAATAATAATAATAATATTATAATAACTTGGCACCACTGCCACTATGGACCCAGCAGCCCTCACCTCCACCCTCCCAGCTCCTGGGCGCGCGCGCGCTCGACTCGGCGGAACAGCGCGCGGTGATGTGTGGAACGAGTAATTGCACGGCCGCTCCGACATTCCGAGTTAATAACCGCGCTATGAAAACGCGCGCCTCTCTATTAGTTGGTATTACTCCCCATTCTTGCGCACGTTACGGCCCTCCATATCGAATTCATGCAACAGCGACAATACTGATAAATTCGGGTTCGGCTCTGATTAGTTTCTCTCCGGCCGATTTGTTTCCGTTAAAAGATCGTTATGCAACAGATCATTTGCTTCGCTCGCCAGTTTTGTTTCCGAGCGCCGGAAGAATAGGTTTTTCATTTGTGGA
The DNA here is from genome assembly GCA_017312745.1 of Gryllus bimaculatus. Lineage (NCBI taxonomy): Eukaryota > Metazoa > Arthropoda > Insecta > Orthoptera > Gryllidae > Gryllus > Gryllus bimaculatus. Next base: position 1,626,916 of record BOPP01000198.1, read on the forward strand.
ATTGAAAATTAATTTTTCGTAGTATGTGTAACAACGCATTATTATGACATAAAGCTTTATTTCCAGTGTCAGATGAAATAAAATATGTTCTCCAAAGCGTGCCTTTCTACCGTGACGTATATTATGGATTATGAAAGTAGCACTTTGTAGTCAACGACTGCATTTGAATGATGTACATTCCAATACAATTTTCTTTTTCATACCAAAATATTAAATTATAATGCGATGATAAATGGGAATGTGGAGGTAGTGATATTAAAAAATTTAAAAAAAGCTTAAGCTGTTCTGGCAGTATGATTGCTAGAGGTACATTAAATTAGAAGAATAGAAAGATATTTCAAACATATTAATAATTTATTTACCTTTTAAATACAGCTCAACTTAATACATTTTCTACATACTACAGTTTACTATATTTATTTATTTAATTTATTCTTTAAATAAAAATATCTGATAACTAGTTAATGTGATAAGTGATGTGTGTAAAGTATCAGTGAAATTTATAAATATGACGGATCATATGATGAAATATTATACGATGATGTACGTTCAGAAATTATTTTCTACTAATGTCTACCGATTATTTTCTACCACGAAGTATTAAAGCGCATGACTTTTTTTCAGTGATGAATGTCTTCATCAATACATTTTACGGTAACATTTCGTTGAAACATTGAGAAAGAAATATATATTAATAGCTACTTCTATTTTTATTCATGTATGGGAGACTAGCACATCTGCGCAAGAAGTTTATACTACAAACAACTGTAACAATATGGTTATATAGAATTTCGAGATGCACAAATTGTGTTTCGAGGAACTTTCTTTCCCACAGAATCGTGTTCAAGAGGGTGGGAACTTTCGCCTACTTCTCTGTCTGATCCTTCAACCCTCCCTACAATTTGGTGTGCCATCCCCCATTCTCGCTTTCGCGGGGCTTCCTGATCTTGGGGAAAAGTCACAGCGGATGCGCGCCTGGTTAGCGCTTCTGTCGACCCTAAGGAAGGGAGAGGGGCTGGTGTAAAGAGGAGGTTAGCGTTGAATCGAATGTTGTCTAATTTCACGGCTCCGGCGTTCACAGAGAACTAGGAGGAAGAGGAGGAAGAACTATGCAAACGACCATCAGAAAAGCAACGAAGGATTTTTATTCCCGCAGTGGTCGACTTCCACTCACCCATTCACCTGGAATCGAAAACCACTTTCAAAACTGAAACCCAGAAAACCAACAACTTCCCGGTCTACAAGACTTCAGTTCCAAACTTACAATTACGAACACAATCGCACCCGGTAGAATCGCCATGCCTCAATAATGGAACTAATAGATAAAACCACGATAGTAAATACGTGAGTTTTCTGGTAAATAAACATTAATAGAATAGTAAACGACGAAAATTACCAAACTGTATTCAAACACATCTCATCTAAACCTTACAATTTAATTATTTATGTACCACAACTTTTCCCCGTCTCATTTCGAAATTACTTCCCAGGGAAAAACTTAATTAGAAGTACTTTATAGAACGACGGCATTTATCAGTTTTCGAAACTCCAAATTGTCTGCGTGATTCCGCTGGGCCGGCCGCAAAGGCCGCGTGGGGTTGCAATGGAAGGCTGGAGGCAGAACCGCGAGTCCTTTGCCCCGCCGTCCAACTGCTTCCTTCGCGCGCTCCGCCTCAACGGCCGACTTCTTTGAAGCGCCGCCCCTTTCCGCGCGCGACCCACAGTGGGACAAAACGCGCCGCAAGACGAGCATAAAAAAATCAAGAAGTTCAACGAAAACGAGACGTGCGTCATTCTTTCAAGTGTACGTCACGATGTGCGAGGACAAGGTTTTGATTAAACGTTTGGAGATAATTTTTGAAAAAGTTGTTAAGGCTTCAAGTAAAGTTTACCTGAAAATCAAAATATCTGTTTGACACTGAGAAGGTCTTGAGCTCTATTGAAGTGGTTTAGTAATGGTTAATTTTGGAGATAATCGGCTGACGGGTTTGGGCTCTAGCTTTGACGGCCGAACTAGAGAGTATAGATACACTCGTTTTGCCTTAATGCGATTTTTAGAATCAGGTACGGATAGAAATTTATCCCGATTACTCACCGTGCTGGCGGAAATAATTTACTGTATATAGGAACAAGAATTATCCAAGTTTTCATTACCAGGGTTTGGCAATAAGTTTACCTGTCGACAATTCGTCGTTTTCTAGTGCGCAGTCACAATACTTTCTCTTCTGACGAAAATGGCGAGAAAGTAAAAAGAAGGCAGTTAGTCGTTTTATGTACTGTAGAATCGTCATTTTCTGAGATAGCGAAGATTTTTTGCAGCTCCGATCGGTATTTTTTAGTAGTTTCTCCGCTCATTACCAGACAAATCTCGGCAAAACATCTTAACAAATTGGCCACGGACCACTTGTTATTATTCCGCATCACTGTCCCTTCCTCTCCCCCCTTACACACACCACACTACACACACATCGAAAGCAAGTTGGGAAACAATTCATGTAAAACAAGAAAAGTTAGTTCACCTCATTTATTACAACGCACGCAACTTTAATATAATCAAAGTGTATATAAAAATACACATGCTGAAAGAGGTATTGAGGTTCTAGAAGATTTTCTTCGGAGAAATGGAAGCAATAGATACGAAATACAATGATAAAACGAAATCTACGGAGTGTCGTTTCAAAAGATAAATCCTTTGAAATCTGGACAATAGCACACCTCTTGGAGTGTATAAATGCCGTTTTATAAGATTTGTTCACATGCCTCCTCTGCTGTTCCCACTGCCTTTCAAATTATCTTTATTATTCCCCTCACTCGACAGATTTTTCTTCTCCCTCATCATTCTCTGTGCGTCGCCTGTATTATTCCTACACCTGAAAACCTCACTGCTTCTGCCGGACGGCCTTCTCTTTCACGGCTCCTCCAGTACGTTTCACTGAGACCTCCGATCTTTTCGCTTTTTGAACCGCACCCGCTCCCGATATAACCTCTTTTCACAGTCTTCCAAGACGACCTCCCCGTCTTCTCTACAGATTGTTGCCACCGCCAGCGCCACTGTCACCTCTTCCGCCCCCCGCCCCGGCCCCCCCGTTCGAACAGGCTCTTTTTAGCATCTTTCTGCGCGTGATGAGCGTTTGTCGGCGGCGGCGGTGGCAGCGGCGGCGGGGCGGCGGGCGGGAACGGCGGCGTAGTTGGGGGCGGCGCGGGGCGGGGCGGCGGGCGGGGCGGAGGCGGGGGCGGAGGTGGCGGCGGCGGCGGGGGCGCGGCGGGGGGCGGCGGCGGGGGGCGGCGGCGGGGGCGGCGGTGGGGCGGCGTCGGGGGCGGCGGCGGGGGCGGCGTCGGGCGGCGGCGCGCGGGGGCGGCGGCGGGGGCGGCGCCGGGCGGCGGCGGGGGCCGGCGGCGGGGGCGGCGGCAGGGGGCGGCGGCGGGCGGCCGGCGAGCGGGGCGGCCGGCGGGGGCGTGCGGCGGGGGCGGCGGCGGGGCGGGCGGCGGGGCGGCGGCGGGGCGGGCGGCGGGGGCGGCGGCGAGCGGGGCGGGCGGCGGCGGGCGGCGGGGGCGGCGGCCGGGGGGCGGCGGGGCGGGCGGCGGCACGGGGCAGGCGCGGGGGCGGAGGTCGGCGGCGGCGGGCGGGGTGCGGTGGGCGGCGGGGGCGGGGCGGCGGTTGCGGCTGCGAGGGCTGTGGCGGGGGCGGAAGGGGCGCGGAGGGCGACGCGGGGGCGCGCAAGAGGCTTACGACAATTACAGCTGTTTACAAGGCGCCCTCGCACCCGACGCTGCGGAGCTCGGGCGCCGCTTGGCTGGAGGTAACTGTGATAGGGATGGCGGTGAAAGTTGAAGGTGGTGGTGATGGATTCAGTGACGGTGGCGACGAGATAAGGCACGGCGATGCTTGCAGCGGGGGTTTTATACTCTGATTTAAACACAAGAACACTACGAGGTCACGAGCTGAACGGAGAGGGAGACATTGTTATCCAATCAGAGCCAAGAATAGATACTACACAAAAAGAAAGATACCCATAACACACGTGGTGATATGAGACGCATGGCAGTCATATTGAAAATGTATTAACTGCTGTACGACCCACTTGTCGTGTGGGAAACGGTGGTGTTTTTTTTTTATTTCCGTTTTACTCGTTATATTTGGTGTGATTATAAGTAGCGAAATATGCGGTACCTAAGGGGGTTCCTTAATATAGGCAAATATGAAAATCGCACATAGGCAAATATTAATAAAAATTGAGATAAAAAGGTAAATATTTTTAAATACATAACTAGTAGTGGCACAAAATGTCAAAGGAATTCGCCTATTAGTTTTATATATTTATTTAGTCTGGGCTAGTTTATCGGTCTTGCCACACATTCTAGCTAGCTGCCATCTATCTCCGCCCAAATTACAATTTTTAGAAACGAAATATACTTGTATTTTAAGAATATTAAAGAAGAGTAAAATATCGTCCTAAATGACAATTTTCATTAAGAAATTTGGAGCCGTTTGTAAGAACATCATTTAAGCGTTACGAAAAATGCAAAATTGAAGCTCTATTCGACAGAAAAGTTTTGAGTTTTCGGGAAAACTTATTTGAAGTCATTTAAAGCACTTTATCTCACAAATGCAACAGAGTTTACAATTGCTGAAAATTTGCTTTGTAAAAAGCGTGATAGACATTTTAAAAAATACACTTGTGTAGTTTTGAAGAAAAAATAGAACATAAACATGCGGTTTATGACATAATAAACAGTGCAGTTATAACTACTCTTTGGAAAAGGTATAAGAAAAAAATTGGAACAGTTTTTGAAAAAAATGGCGTTTGAGCTTGCTCTTGCGGTTCCTTTATGCAGTTTCAAGATGGCGGCCCGCACTGCGCGGGGGTTCACTGAAGATCAAAGGAGCCGCCCTCAACTTTCCTTTCTGTGTAGAATCTATTCTGTGTCGGGAGCTTCGTTACTGCGTATTTAAGGCTTTGGTATTGGAGCTCCCTACTGGATGTCAAAGTCCTCTCCTTCCAGCTGGTGACCTTGAAGTGACGCTATGTTTAAATCGGATATAGCGTTTGTGTGATGAAATGTTCACTCTGAGACGAATAATCCACCCTCCAACGATCACAATAGCAAATTCACCAGCCCCTTGGCTCCCATCTAACTAACTCGTCAAATACATAGAAGTAAGTTTAGACAATCGTTTCACGTATCCCGAATACGTCACAAAACCCCACATAATTCATCTGCTGCAAAAACCTCACGTTGCCCTATTCAATAGATATCCACTAATAAACCGTAATTTTTGCGCATCAAACAGACATGATTTTGCTTCGTTATACATCCGCAAGAAGAATATTTCTAGCTTATGCTTGTCCTATTTGGCGTGGTGCGGCTGATACAAACCCAAAAGAATTTAGAGTATTTCAAAATAAAATACTCCGATGTCGGTTAACGCCTCATGATAGATCTTCAATAAACAGCTCCACAGTGAGTTGAACATCGAGACTATCTCAACATTTTTCTCCAGAAACAAAAGAAGTTCTACAGCAACTGCAACCTGATTCCCGGAGTTACATTCTGGTCCCACTGGAATAAAATGACTGCTCCCTAAAAATCAATTCAGAAGTCCATTGCTATCAAGAAAACTTAATGCTAATCTCTCCCCCCTCAGCTCTTCACACTTCTTTCTCTTCCTATCATAATACTGCATCGAGCATAAGATCCATATAAATGAAGTGTCCAGTGGGGATTCCCTCTCACGTTCTGTATGCTGGTATAATGGGTTATGTTGAGTTAGTTTATTTTCCAGTAGCTAGATACCTTTTGAGTTATATTTTGTTTACAAAACATTTTTCTAGCTGATATTTTGTTGTAGTGATTGTAATTCTTTACATTTCAAATCTGTAGTTTATCACTTGTTCGGGTACAATTAATTTTTTAAGTATACGTCTTCTCGAGAAAGATTCCATTTGAGAATGATTCTTCCCTGTAATTTAATTGATAACTTTATGAATCTTTTCACACGAATGATTTGTTCAAATGTATTTTACATAACAAAGTACAATCCTCCAACGTGGGGAATGTAATTTAATCATACATATGACAAGGATATTCGTGAGTCTTCGTGCTGGTCTGATAATGGCCAATCGTATTGACACCAGACACTTCGCAGAATTTGATTAGGAGAATTTCGTGTTTCGTTGTCACATATAATGCTCTGCAATACAATCAAAAATATATATAAATAGACAGTCAGAATAAACGCATTATAGGTACCAAGCATATGAATAATAGTTTAATTCAAAATTTACAAGTAATTGCAACTTTCACTCATATAAGTTATATTTATTGAATTGGGTTAAATGACAAGTTTGAAACACGTACGAGTACTTTTAATGTGAACCTACAGCTTAATTTTAACGATTCGAATAATTACGGATTATTACTCGTATGAGTGGGGGACAAACAATGTTGTCGAACTCTTAACGACTCACGTTAAAAATATTTGCATGGTTCAACTGCAGTTTCCTGTAAGTAGCAATCATTTGTTTATTTCACGGGATGGGGAGCAATCGTTCGTGCAATAATATACATCCCAGTGAAGATGATGGCAAGGGAGAGGAGACCAAACTGCTGATGGCGTCCGCGTCTCTGGAGAAAGAGAAAACTCGACGTCGGGCGCCGAAGAGACGAGGGGCGGGGGC
>BOPP01000198.1:1634831-1647926 GCA_017312745.1 Gryllus bimaculatus
AAAAGAAAAAAGGGAAGGAAGAAATTCCCCGTTTCGGGTCTTAATCCCGTCCTGTTTTTTTTGAAACTCGCAAAAACACGAAGCCTGACATTTGCATAGTACCACTTCCTGAAACCCTCAATAAATTGATTTCTAATTACCTGAAAACTCTAAGCTAAAGATGAATGTTTCTAAATGGCGGATTTTTAAAAATAATAAACGATTCATTAATTACCAAGTTTTACGTCCGCCTTTTGTTCGTTCCACCAGTTTGGTCCGTCCATTTTCGCGTCACCAGTTGTCTCTTCGACCAGTTTTGTCCTTCCGACCAGTTTGTCCGTTCGCGTTTGCCGTGAACCAGTTTGTCCGTTTCGACCAGATTGTCCGTTCCGACCAGGTTTGTCCCGTCGACCAGTTTGCTTCCGGTTGTCGTCGACCAGAGTTTGCCGTTCCGACCGCATTGTCCGTTCCAGTGTCCGTTCCGACCAGTTTGTCCTCCGGTTGTCCGTTCGACCAGTTTGTCCTTCGACGCAGTTTGTCCCGTTCCGAGCCAGTTTGTTCCGTTTCCGACCAGTTTGTCCGTTCCGACCGTTTCCTTTCGACAGTTTCGTCCGAGTTTCTCGACCAGTTGTGTCCGCATTGCCGCGACCTCGTTTGTCTATCCTGTGAGTTGTCCGTTTGTGATCCTAGTTTGTCCTCCGCATTCCGTCGACAGTTTGTCCGTTCGACCAGTTTGGTCGCCGTTTCACGCAGTTTTTGTCCTTCCGACCAGTTTGTCCGTTTCTCTATCTCTACCATTTGTCCGTTCGTGACAGTTTGTCCTTTCCGCCTATTTTTTGCCGTCCTGTCCGAACCAAGTTTGGTCCGTTCCGACCCAGTTTGTCCCGTTCGACCAGTTTGTCCGTTTCGCGACCAGTTGTGTACCATTCCGACCAGTTGTGGTCCGTTCCGACCAGTTTGTCTCTCTCAGTTTGTCCGAACCAGTTGTCCGTCGACTTTGCCGTACCTACTGTTTTGTCCCCTGTCGTCCGACCTGTTTGTCCGTTCTCGACCGTGTTTGTCCTTCCGCATTTTTGTCCTTCCGCTGTTGCGTTCCGACCTGTTTGTCCGTTCCGACCTTTTTTCCGTTCCGACCTGTTTTCCGTCCGATCCTTCCATTTTTCTCGTCTCCGGACCTGTTTGTCCGTTCCGACCTGTTTGTCCTTCTGTCGTTCCACCTTGTCCGTTCCGACCTGTTTGTCGTTCACAAGTTTAGCCTACGCTTTCCGTTGCCTTTTCCGTTCACTGTTTGTCCGTTCGTATCTGTTGTGTCCGTCTCCGACCTGTATTTTCAGTTTCCCGTCTGATCTGTCGTTCCGACCTTTGTTTGTTCCGTCCGACCTGGTTTTGTCCGTTCCGACCTGTTTGTCCCGTTCCGACCTGTTTGTCGTTCTCGTACCTGTTTGCCTGTTTAGCCCAAGTGTGCAGAGCGTTGGCGGCGCGGGCCGGTGCGGGCGAGTGGGGGGTGGGGCGCCTATCACGGCTGCCATCGCATCATAGAGCTCCTCGCGCGCGCCATTTGCGCAGAGATTCGCAGCAGAGATTAGCGGCGAGCGCGAGGTTTATTCGGCCTGCCTGCCCCGCCCCAGCGCTTCTTCGCCGCTTGTTGATCGTTTCCGCTTAGCGACGAGGCCGCACTTCGGCCTCTCGGTGCGCTCGAGAGCCTTAAGACTTACTTGCATTCCGTTGACAACAAGTTCGAATTGCAGATGTGATGAAGACGATATAGAGAACCTTTTTTAAATTTATCTCTGTATAGAGCTGTAGCGATGCAACGTTTTGTCCGCTCTGTGGCAGAGAAACAAAATACGATTTTTAAGATTACTCTTAATGTTTTTCACTTCACTCGTTCATTTTCCTATCGTTTTGTTTTTTCGTCGACCACTTATTTTTGATTTTCATTATTTATTTTACTTTCGCATTTCGTTTCAAAATATTTGGATTCGTTTATAAATGGATGCAATGCTTCAAACGCATATTGTTTGAAATTTGCTCATTGTTGAAAAGCACTGTCAAAGCATTTTTTGACAGTGCTTTTCAAAGAGTTTATATTCAAATTTATTTGAATTACACTGCAAAGAATCAAATCTGATGTTGATGAGATTTTTACAAAAGATTAGTGTTCGAGGTTTTTCAGATGATGATATTCGAAACAGAACCCAACCTTCAGAGAAATTTTGCAATGATTTGTGCGGTTTTTTACCTTCTGCCTGTTAATGCAGCGGCTCTAGGAATCAAAACTATATTGACGACAATGGTTGTTAGTAGTTTGCAAATCTCTTCTCTATGTAGCTTACAATGTAAAGCAGCTCGCTAGCAGCAGTGGTAAATTGATGTATTTCACATGTATCTTGCAATCTTAAGTATATATTATTTGATTGTTTTGCTGATTTTCTTGCAGAACATTTCGCACTGGTGAATATTTTTGACTTAGTAATGAAATAAAGTATGTGTTATTTTTCGTTAATCGCAAACATTTATTTTCCAATTATTTCTTATGATTACAGTTTGCGTTATGAAAATTTTTCAAATACTAAAATGAGTTTTTCATTAGGATCAAGTTAGGAACACAGAATTAATGAATTATTGTTTGTTTCTTTCAAAAAGAGATAAATCATTATTATCAGAGATTTTTACATTCTCAGTTCTCACTAGAAAATTGCGTGAAGAAACACGGTCACGGACAGAGACCTTGAGCGACGCCAGATTGTGCAGCCCTGCTCCCGTCGGAGGAATCAGATTCCCGCGGCGCGGCCGTGCGGGGCGGGCGACGAGCTCTCCTTCGCCGGAAGCAAGATCGCGCGGCGGTCGCGGCTTTCGGGTCGGGGTCGCCGGCGGGGGCGGAGGGAGGGAGGCGGGGCGGCTGGCGCCGTGGCGTATCAGGCGCCGCGAAAAACCGGTCCGGCAAAGCAAGACCGCAACGGAGCAACCTGGATGCGCTGAATACACAAGATACGGCGCCGCCTCCTCGCACTTCTTTGCGGCCGCGGAGCAGACAGTAGGAGGGGAGAGGGGTGGGGAGTAATGCAGGGTGGCGGTCTGAGGGCGAAAAAAGGAGAGGTGGAGGGGAATGGAGAGGGAGGGAGAGTAAGGGGGAAAGGCGGGGACTACCACAGCCCAGGCGCGGGGCAGGCCATGAAGGGGGAAGCGGGACGGGGCGTAGCAGAGGGCGAGAGATTTCGGTTTCAGCCGAAGAAAGAAGAGGTGTGACTTGGCGGGGCAGAGCGTGATGGCGGGACGGGGCGGGTGGGAGGCGGGCTAGATGCAGTGGAGTAGCGTGTTCGCAGTAGTATGGATGGGGGCGACAGAAGAGAGGGGGAATGAGGGTGCATAAGGGAGGCACGTTAAGACCTCGCTGGCGGCGGAGGAGGCGGAGCGGAGAGGGCGGGCGCGGGGCGGGAGACGGAATGGAGGAGACTGGCAGCAGTAGTGTTGGCGGAGGCCGACAGAATGGGCGGGAGGTGTAGGGTGGATCAAGGGAGGGACGTGAAGATGTCGCTCTTGATGCCGAAGGGGGGAGAGGAGAGGCCAGAGAAGACGGGAAGAGAGAGTTTACGTTCGGCCGAGGTCTAAGGCGGAGGAGCGAGAAAGAAAAAGAAGAAGAAGGAGAAGAAAGGGGCAGCAGCACTGCGTGTGATCAATATTCAGTGGCTGTGCTGCTGCGTTCCCAGGCCTCGCCCCCGCCCCCGCCCCCGCCTCCCGCCCCCCCTCTTCGCTGGCGCTGGCCACGCGTGCGGCAACTCACGGCCCCGCGCCGACCCCTTCCGCCGACGACTTCAGCCGAGTCCAAATCGTTCACAATAAGTACCTCAGAACTAGGGCTAGGGTTTTGATGCCCTAAAAACTAATGCGACTTTTCATTGTTTACATGCATTTTTGCACCCCAAAATTAGATAAAATAACATCCTTTTTAAATGCGTATTTGAGTAAAAATAAATTTCTTTTCATGTGCCTATTTTAGATCAAATAAACGCTTGTACGTCAGGGTCTAACGGCCTTACTCGTAACAATTACAAAACCCCAATGGGTCGTTACAAACTTACAGTTGCACAAAGAAGAAAATATCCCATACATAATTACATTCATTGCCATGACCTCCATACCGGTTGGGATTTTAGAGTTCGTCCCGGCTGGGGCGGTGCCCCGCTGGTGGAGGATACTCTAGTTGGCAAACGCCCAGCTAGCCCACGGAAGGACGGCTCTGGATCTCGTCCTTCAGCAGGGGAAGATCACCTCCCACCATCGAGGCGTACTACACTTACGGGAAAATTATATTCAAGCATCAACCAAATCGAACGCTTATTCAAATTAAACCCTGCTCATATCACAAGTTCCTGGACAAAAATTAAAAATAGGTTCTCGATTCAAACATTTTTGAACATTCCGTCTGAGTTGCAGACTGAAGTAAAGCGTTTTACGAACTTCTTTGTTTTCATAGTATATAAGGTTAATTTAGGTCTGCAAAAATTTACGCAAAAGGCAGCGAGAGCAGAACATCGGTTTTGTTTCCAATCTTACGTCGATGTAAACACATATTTTCTGCACAATTAACTTTAGAAACAGAAAGAACGTGTCTATTTTTTTATAAATTTCATAAACTTTGATTTACACTAATTACTTGGCGCACAATTTAATCATCACCACTTTTGTAATCCACGATTGTTTAGAGTTTTCTTTTGTTTGATTACAGTCTGACTTTAAGAGAAGGATAAAACAATTTCATGAGGGAATTTATCGTGTTTAGTTGTGAACCTTGTTTGTCCGAAAATCTTTTATCGTTGTCTTTAATAGTTGAATTTTAACAAATCATCTTGGTCAATTGTCACTTTTGATATAAAGTTGTTTATGTCGTACAAAATGTCTAGTACATAATGAATATTATTAAAAACACTGATTACTTTTCAGTGACATTTACATGAACATACTGGAATACTCATCAACAGATATCAAAGTCCTTTAAATTTAGACGTCGTTTGATTTTCAATACTCTACTTAAAGTGATGTAGACTATCCTATAAAATGGAACAGTTGAAAGCGTCCCAGTTTGTTTAAAACAAAATTTCATCAGCGAATTTAAATATTATTTATGGAACTAATGATCATGAAAATGTGTAAAATAATTATCTTACGTTACAAATTCTCTCTCTGCGAATAAGTACCGTGTTTTGAAAACATGAAATATTTGGATTTCAAATTTTTAAAGTGATAATTACATTTTCTTCTTTATTTAAATCAATTTTATATTTTTGATTTGTCTCATCTCTTGTGTACTTTCCGAAATGTTAAAATATATTAAGAATTTGAACCATCGAATATGTTTAATCCAAATAAATTATGGATTTTGATTTATAGCTCCATATATGATGTAGCTGGTAAACAAACTTCTCGCCCCATTTCAGTAATGTATTTCGCGCCATTTGAAAGATTATTACAGGCAATAAATGTGCTGGATGACGTCCCATTTATTTGATAGAAGAATCGACTCTTGTGTTTTAATACTATTTATTTAAATTAATGTGCAACAATAAAAATAATTATTATTCTTTTACATTTAAACAATCCTGCTTTTTCTCAAACTGCCTAAAAATCATCTTGTACCTTTGGAGAAAATGCAGGATTAAAATTGCATGAATTAAGTAAATTACATTAATAACAGATGAATAAAAATGATAAAAATAATTAACGATGAAAACATGGCTCAAAAAAATCGCCCCCAAAAAAGGTCGAGCTTTTCCGGCCGCCCCGCGAGTGAAAGTCGTTCAAATGATTACCGCGGCGCTCTCTGGCCGTCCCCGCGCCCGGCGCCCGCGTTTCGCGGAGAGCGCGGCGCGACGCGCTGAGCGTTGCATGACGGGGCGCCTGACACCGGCGCGCGCCAGCCCCAAATAATGTAAACGTTCATTTATTATTCATGGGCGCAGAGCGCCGACACCGCCATGTCGCAGGTATGAGCACTGGCGCCGCCGCGGCAAAACTCGGCAAAGCGGAATTCAACAATTTCGACATACTCAGATTCGTTTCGAATCACTGGTTTACACATTCTAACACTTTGTCGCGCCGCGGTGGCTTTGGCAGGGGATGAGGGCATAATTAATCGTGACAATTTTGTGGATATTTTTAGCTATTTATTAACAGGTATCTTTTTTCTATTGGCTAACAGTATATACGAGTATATTAGATATGTAATTTTATCAATAAGAATTCATTTCATGTCTGTTACTGATTAAATATTATTATTACTGAACTTAGTTATTGCATTTTTCAGTTTAACGTAAGGTTGTGGGCGTGAGGATACCAAGAGCTTGAATACCCAACAAGTGAATATCTGTATCCACCACAGCCGTTTCCAGTTGTGTTGAGACAAAGGAGAATAGTGTCGGTCAGCAAATCAATTCGAGACCAACAGAGGTAATTATGCGCTGAATAATGTCAGGAGATCGTCTGTAATTCCGCTCCGACATGAGCGCTATGAATACTCTACGTGCGTCTCGGCCTCATAAAGCGCAGAAGCAGAGCGGCGATAGAGCAAGTTACTCTGTTTGGCACAGCCGCCCCGCCCCATCTAGAGCGCATCGCCGCGAGAGCTACCTGCTGTTTGCCAAGACGCAGCGTTCCAATCAACGCGAGGTTCCTTGGCCGCTCTTGCCGCACGGGCGAACCGTAAGCGGAGGTCAGCACTGCCCTCGACTGGACGTGTGCGAATTGTAGTGTCCTAGATTTGTGCTGACTGTGCTTTATTGCTGACAAATGTTTGTGAGTGAACGAATTGACTTCATTTCACACAATACGTAATTCAGTTATTCGTAAATCCTAAAAATTGACCACACACACAAACACATTTATATAGTGTGTGTAACTATATAATTACATAATAAAATTACATTTATAAATATAAATGGATTATGTATATTATGTATTCTGTTTTAGTAATAAATTATATATTGTTTATATATTATTATATTATTTAATTATTTTGTATTATGTTTAAGTGAAGCATAATTTATAAAATAAAAACGCACTATAAACTGTATCTTATTAAGTACAATCTTGCAGTACAATTAGAAAACTACGAATCCGCAATCAGCATTGAAGAATTTACATTCAATCATTTTTCTTATAATAATTTCTTATAATAGTAATAATAATAATAATAATAATAATAATAATAATAATAATAATAATAATAATAATAATTTATTACAATAATTTCTTATTTATTTTACTAGCTTCCTCTTTCTCATTCCATCTGATAATTTTATGTCTGTCAATATTGTTATGTATGGAACTACAGTATCTCCTGCATACTTCATTACTTTCAACACCGATTAAATCCCATACCACCACCATACTTTCTTTTCAACACCGATTAAATCATTTGATACGATGAGGCACGATACTCTCGTTTCATATTAGAAAAAATGTAATTTCTTTCAACACTATTTTCACAGTTAAGAGCAATACAATATTAATAGTGAAAGTATCCAAGCTTCATAGAATGTGAAGTTTTATATTTCGCAGAACAGAACAGAAAACAGCTCAAAGGTGGTAATAAAAAGAGTCGCCCAAACCACGTAAAAGTGCTTTCGCAAAAACAACAACACACACATTCATTAAAAATATTCTCAAAGCACGCAAGTAGATGCAAAATAGCATAAACGGAATTTAAATGCTTCATTTAAAAATTAAGTTTGTTTGTTTCAATTCATTCTCACGTTACAAAAAAAAGAAAAGTATATAACACGTTTTATTAGAGCAAACTTATCAGAGGCATGAAAAACAATTCAATAGTTTTAAAAAAGTTATAGTTTTGTTCTATTCTCATTTTTAATGTGTTTGTTCTAATTCTCTTTAAAAATCTGAATTTTCGCGCTTGAACTGCGTCATATACAAGACGTTTCCGCAGCCAAAATACGAAGTAACAGAGCACAGGTGTGTTTGGGTCGAGTAATCTCGATAAGGGTGGCGAAGGCCGAATATTTTAATTTACGTATTTATTTTATGACACAATCTGATTTAAACTGTTCGAAGTTCCGCGGAGAGAAGTGAAATATGTGCACGGATTCTTGATCTCTAAAATGTCTGTTCTCAGTCATACATTTATTTAGTTGGATTATAAAGTATATAAAGCTATATTTATATAAAGCTCCACTTATGCGAAGCTCCACTTATGTGAAGCTCCACTTATGTGAAGCTCCACTTATGTGAAGCTCCACTTATCATCAACTGCAAAAAATAAATAATTCTGTACAGTCTGTTGTAAACATTGTATTTCTTACTTTTTCTTCTATTTATTTCAATTATTTTTAAGGATTGACTGCAAACTATTTTACATAACAAAGCTCTACTCTGTACTTACAATATTTGAATGCAGGCGCTACCATATTATTTAGAGAATGATTACTCTATTGTCAACCAAGACAGAATATTATATAATAATTGTTATTTACTTGTACTGACCTTAAATTTTGCAAAATGTAGGAAGATTAATGGATAAATAAAACTGACATATTAATGAAAATATACACTGAATGGTTAACAGAAAATTGTCGAAATTGTTTTGTATGTAGAAAGTTAATTGGATTCCTTTGCATCTTTTCAATAAAAAGACAGGAGCATTTGAATTGACGTTGCTTCTGGTAATCGTAAGTTTTTTCCTCAAGTTTAGTGCAGCTCTTCTCGCCACTCAACAGAATTAACGACGTATGGTTTTGTAACGTCACGAGCGAAAAGCTAAAACACAGAATCCACGTATTAATTAAATCGAGATGTTATTTTCTCTTTCAGCATCACAAAACCCAAGTTCTCGCTTCATGTTCACCTCGACACAGACGACTGACCTCGCAAACATTAACCAGCACTCCACTCCTGCAAGTAGACACGTCAATCACTTTCGTTTTTAATACAGGCAAAAAATGACTTCTTCACCCCGTTCACCTGGAGCAAAAATGCCTCTCGAGCGCAGCCTGTGCTAAATAAGCGAAGAGCCCTCCCCCCCCCTCCACCCGTTTAGCAGTCGTCAGAAGCGCGGTCGCCGCGTGTGCTCGGCCGCGCGTAAAGTAATAAACGCGTAGACAGCGCCCGACTCGCTTCTTTTTTTCCCCGCCCCGGCCGTGATGTATGTGTCGGAGTAATTTGACGCGAAATACCTAGCATTCCGTACGCACGGATATTAAAAAGTCTTTTGAAGTCCCGGCGGCAGTTAAAAATCCCAAGATCATCACATGCGTTGGTATCTATATTGTAGATCTCTTTCACGAAGCCGGTTCGCGCTGACAAAGGCTTTAAAGGGGTCTTCGTTCTGAGCGCCAGACGGTGGGCTGGCGTTGCCAGCCATGAGGGCGCGGGCGGGGGCGGTGGTGTCGCTTTGAGAGGTAATAGGGCGATCCGAGGACGATGACGAGCTGATAGCTCGAGGGGGTTTCGAAAAAAAGCGTACGTTGGCGCCGAGGTGGGATTTAGACGAGAACAATTTGCGTGATTTCGCTTTTTTAGAAGATCTCGTTCGTTTTCGTACGAGGAATGCCTGTAATTCACAACGTGCAATCGCTTTCTGTTTTAAAGTTACATACAATATTAGTAAATATAACTAGAATGCTCCTTGGTACTATTAATAATATAAAGTATGTCACGAAATGACAATAAACAGTATGTCTCGAAATAATAGTTATATTCGTGAAGAAACAAATGTAGTATTTTTTAATATGAAAGAGCACTTAAATTGTTAACCAGAGTATTAAAATACCAGTCGTTAATCATAATTTCACTTCTTAAATTACGTAGTCTATGGCTGGCATTTTAAATTTTAATTTCATATTTCATTATTGCAATATAATAAACTATAATTTTTAGACAAATTGTTCATAAGATGGTATTTTAGAGCACCAATTATGCCATTCTAGCACTCCGCATAATCACACTCAAAAATATGTCAACACACATTCAGCAACTAGTGAGAAAATGTCAGGAGGTGGCAAGAGACAGATTTTTTGTTCAGACTATCCTTTTTTTCAAGTGTCAAATGTCTACACGTCATAATACCGGCGTACACGTATCTAGCAACAAAACTTTATTAATGAAATAAAAATTTATTATTTCAAAAATAATAATGATATACAAAAAATAGTATAAGCAATTTGTTTGTAATGTTGCTTTATTGGAAGTTCGCAATGTTTGAAAACTCTCTTCAAACCTCACTTGTTTCTAAAACCACATATTAATGCAATTAAATTTAACAATATAAACTGTTGCATTAAATGTCTGTGTATAGTTTCGTCAGACACCCAGGAACGTGGAAAAAATTAAAACACAATATGATAGTTTCCATTGATCAATAGTTGGACTAATGATGAAAAAAAATTATTGTGATATTCCGCCAATTCTCGTACAATGCACAACCCGTAAATTCTCAGCCCATTGCATCATTGATTACGTCACAGTTTATGCCGTGTGACTGAAGGTTTCACGAAGAGATCACCCGCCAATAAATGTTGGATATTTAGGAGTTGAATTATGGAACAGCATTTTTGGGGGTTTTCTTGTTTGCAAAGAACTGTCGTACTGTTTATACACTATGCTGTGATAGTGCACTATTCGTGAAGACTGGTTTAGTAAAATATTTTCTTTATTGCAAAATTATAAGATAGTTTTTTCTTTGTCGTTCATGAGAAACGTACGTGATACTTTTTAGATAACCATTTTGTGTGGTTTTGTTCAGCAGAATGTTTTATGCTGCAGGCCACTCGTGCTGTATGACCGTCGTTTGTAAAATGTTTTTATTATATTCCAACTTTTACTAGATACTTAAAAAAATGGTTGCGTGAGGACAAATAGTTTGGTGCGACGCCGCCGGGATTGGGTGTAATCGCCTACAGCGCCAAGAGAGTAGATACAAATAAAAGGAAGCTCCTATGGAATGAAGAGGTATATAATATTGTAGAAGTATATTATTGGTGGCCAAGAAGCGTTTTAACCTTATTGAAAAAATTAAGCATTACAATATTTCCTGCATTATTTATTATTTCTTAATTCATTCACTTCGTATTCAAAAATCTTTTCGTGTGTTTATTAATTGCCAAAGCTAATCACATTTTCTCATTGCAACGATATCTGCAACACGTCCACCAGCTTCACGCCCCAAAAATGTACCTCTCCCGCTCTGCCTCTCCCCCTGTCCTCCTCTCTGCCTCTCTGGTTTGTTTCCTCCCATCGTAAATTCACGTGCATTGGGCGCGTGGCGTGGCGAAGTAGAGAGCGTGGCGTGGCGTGGCGTGGCGTGGCGTGGCGTGGCGTGGCGTGGTGTGGTGTGGTGTGGTGTGGTGTGGCGTGGCGAAGTAGAGAGCGTGGCGTGGCGTGACGTGGCGTGGTGTGGCGTGGCGTGGCGTGGCGTGGCGTGGCGGAGTAGAGAGCGTGACATGGCATGGCGTTGTGTGACGTGGAGGAGTAGAGAGCGTGGCGTGGCGTGGCGTGGGCGACAGAAAGCGCGCTGGGTGCGCCACTACCGCACACTGGCCAATACGATAACGTAGCGCATCGCAGGTTTTATGGCTATTCGAGTAAAGAAGACAATCTTAGAACTCTAATCGATACCACTCTCTACTAAAAGACGATCTGAATCAATAGGTAGTGGTGCTATAACTCATTTTCTCGAGTAATTTTTAACTTTTGGAATTTTCGATAATTCAGGAAGTTGGACGAAAAGAAGAGGAGTTGACAAATTACAGAGAGATTGGTAAAAACCGGACTAATTCCACACCTTATTCTTTAATTTAATTTTTTGTTTATTGAAATAAGATATATAGGTCAATTCTACTTTTAAATATGTCATGCTTGCGACATACATAACCTTATAAACTAACTTAACCCTATATTAAATTACTGAAGGGTGAGGAAACTCATAAAGCTTCATTCTTATTATCCACCTAGATCTGAATGTTTAAAAATGCTGGAATGGGGAATCTGTTTTTATTTCTTGTCTGGGAATATGTGGTTTGAGCACGTTTAAATTGGGATAGCCAAACCGGATAGCCCACATAACTAAAGTGTTGCGGCTATCTTGAGTCATAGTATCTCGGGATCGAATCTTCCATCGGACGTGGATGCATATCTGATCGTCGTTTCACCCCTCATCAACATTATATCACTTCATTACATAAATATTAATAATTCCCTGCTCAAGCAGCAGGCCCTTGCCCTTAATGTGGCGTGCAGTTGGCTACTTCCAAGAAAGAAAATTTTGATAGGTGTTCAATTTGATTGATGCATTGACCTCGTGTGTCATGTCTATGCGATGGCAGAGGCAGGACGTTTATAGTGGTTGAGCCGTTCCATAATACCAACAAACATTGAAGAAGATACATGATTAGAAATCTGAAATATTCCCTTTTTTATTTTACATTCACTTACACATAAATAGCACGTAATTATAAAAAACATATTAATAGACGCAATGTAACAACGAAGAAGCTATAACGAAAGTTCGGTTAAGGTATTACTCTTTTAGAATACTCCCTCCCACAAAAAAGGAAGGCAACGTGAGATAAAAAAAACAACAACATTAACGTCAGTCGCGAAATACGCGAAAGATAAGCAATATTGGTTCACGAGGCGGCGCGGCGCGGCGCGGAGCAGGGAACGGTGCAGCGCAGGTGATCAGCAGCGTATGGCGCTGGGTTGGGCGGACGCTCGTCGGGGCGGTGCAGCCACCCCGCCACACTACGCCACACCGCGCGGCGCCGCTCGCCCGCCCGCCCGCCGTTACTCACCCAAATAGGCGCCGCACTTATTATCTTGTTAGCGAAATATCGCAGCGCGGGGAGCAATAACATCAAACTGGAATAAAACACCCCTAATGAGAATCTTTTAGATTAGACCTAATTCATAATTACCGAGAGGGTTGGGCTGTGATTTTTATTCGTTTTACGCTCCACGCGCTCGCTGATATATTTCAAAACGACGCTCAGATTAGAAACGTTTTTAAATTGCTTTAATTTAAATTAAAATATGTGTGTTTCACGTCTTATCTGCGATTATAATTTGCGAGAGTGCCGTGTGGAGCCGGGCGCTATCGAAAACAGAAAG
>BOPP01000198.1:1663843-1681001 GCA_017312745.1 Gryllus bimaculatus
TCACCCACCGCCCCTCACCCAACGCCCCTCACCCAGCGCCCCTCACCCACGGCCCCTCACCCACGCCCCCTCACCCACGCCCCTACCAGCCCCACCCACGCCCTCTCACCAACCGCACCCGTCACCCACGCCCTTCACCCACCGCCCCTCACCACGCCCTCACCCACGCCCCTACACCTCACCGCACGCCTCCGCACCCACGCCCCTTCACCCCACGCCCCTCACCCACGCCCCTCACCCACGCCCCTCACCCACGCCCTCTACCCTCGCCCCTCACTCCAGCCCCTCACCCACGCCCCTCCCACCCTCCCACGCCCCTACCCACCCCCTCACCCAACGCCCCTCACCCACGCCCCTCACCAACGCCCACCCCTGCCATCACCACGCTCACGCCCTCACCACGCCCCTCCAGCCCACCGCCCCTCACCCACGCCCCTCACCCACGCCTCACCACGCCCCTCACCCACGCCCCTCGACACCACGCCCCTGCACCACGCCCCTCAACTCCACGCCCCTCACCCACGTCCCTCACCCGCGGCCTCACCGCGCCCTCACCGCGCCTCACCCGCAGCCCTCACCCGCGGCCTCACCCGCGCGCTCACCGCGCGCCCTCACCGCGCCCTCACGCCCACCGCCCGCCCTCACCCCGCCCTCCCGCGCCCTCACCCCGCGCCCTCACCGCGCCTCCCGCCCTCACCCGCGCCCTCACCCGCGCCCTCACCGCGCTCCAGCCCCTCACCCGCGCCTCACCCCGCGCCCTCACCCCGCCGTCACCCACGCCCTCACCCGCCGTAAGCTTTTACGATAGCTCCTTTGCCTTCTCTTGCCACGCCTGATGTCTCTCGCCCGGCGCTCGGCCCGCCGAACGAACCACCGCGCGGGCCTCTCACGCTCCCGCCGAGAGCGCCCGACCGTGTTCCATTAGCTGCTCTGCTGCGCGCGCGCTCCGCCCGCGCCCGCACCCGCGCCTCACCCGCGCCCTCACCCGCGCCCTCACCCGCCCCTCCACCCGCTCCTCACCCGCCCCTCCACCCGCGCCCTCACCCGCGCCCTCACCCGCGCCCTCACCCGCCGTAAGCTTTACGATAGCTCCTTTGCTTTCTCTGCCACGCCTTGTCTCTCGCCCCGGCTGCTCGGCCGCCAACGACCACCGCCGCGGCCTCGTCCGCTCCCGCGAGCAGCGCCCGACCGTGTTCCATTTGCTGCTCTGCGCGCGCTCGCCCGCGCCCTCACCCGCCCCTCACCGCGCCCTCACCCGCGCCCTCACCCGCGCCCCTCACCGCCCCTCACCCGCGCCCTCACCCGCGCCCTCACCCGCGCCCTCACCCGCGCCCTCACCCGCGCCCTCACCGCGCCCTCACCCGCGCCCTTCACCCGCGCCCTCACCCGCGCCCTCACCCGCGCCCTCACCCGCGCCCTCACCCGCGCCCTCACCCCCGCGCCCTCACCCGCGCCCTTACCCGCGCCCCTCACCCGCGCCACTCACCCGCCGCCCTCACCCGCGCCCTCACCCGCGCCCTCACCCGCGCCCTCACCCCGCCCTCACCCGCGCCCTCACCCGCCGCCCATCACCCCGCGCCTCACCCGCGCCCTCACCCGCGTCCCTCACCGCGCCCTCACTCGCGCCCGCACCCGCGCCTCACCCGCGCCCTCACCCGCGCCCTTCACCGGCGCGCTCACCGCCGTAAGCTTTACGATAGCCTCCTTTGCTTCTCTTGCCACGCCTTGTCGTCACTCGCCCCGGCTGTCGCCCACGCCGAACGACCACCGCGCGGCCTCTCCGCTCCCGCGAGAGCGCCCGACCGGTTCCATTAGTGCTCTGCGCGCGCTCGCCCCGCGGCCACACCGACCAGCCCTCCTCCTTCGCCTCGCCTCGCCGCGGCAGCGCGAAACCCTTCTGTTTATTTACATAGCGCCACGCGCTAATCAGGCTAATTGGTAATTATTCTTGAGCGCTTCAGCGAGCTATTTGCACAAAGCCTCGACGAACCGTACTCCGGCGGTGCGTGGCCGCCGCGTCGTCGCGGTCGTGTCCGCGTCGCAGGCGCATAGGGCGTTGGGCCGCCAGCGCCCGCCCCCCGTCTCCTGAGCACTCAGATGCGGTGGAATTGACCTCGGCGCACGGTGCACACCGCGCCAGTCCCCGGGACCCTTTCGGCCATTTCCGAAACTCTTGTAGACGCTTTTGTTCTTGTAATGACGAAACTTCCGTACCCTTGGGTATGTGTGGTTACTGAACCTTTCTTTACCTTTTGGGCCATCAATTTTCTTTTTTTATTGGTAACAGCTCCACCTGAATTTTATTAATTTCCTCTTCTTTCCAGTGGCCAACTGCAGTCCAACATTAACCTTGGCCTCCAGAATACTATTCATTCACCCTTCTCTGTCTTTTTGCTGCTCTTTCCGTATCCGTAAGTGTAACGTATTAGCAGCGTGCCCCTGCAGGCATCTGTTTGGGACGCCGGTTGGTCGGAATTAGTCTCGCCACGGAATGAAGGGTTTTTTCCGTAAAGGAAGAACGCGGAGACGGGAGACACAACGCCTCTTGGGTGTCCCTTCCGGCTATATAAGAACTTTTCACTGTTATAAACAAGCAGACGGGCAGGAAGAATAAGGCGTGACGTAGGGGCGTGGGTGAGGGGGCGTGGGACGAGTGAATCTATGGGCGTGGTAAGGAAGAAGAGGGGAAGAAGAGGCGGCAGAGGGGAGAGAAAAGCAGTTATGAGGTTCGTGAGAGTGGTCGAGAAGCTGGACGAGTGGGTGAATGGTGGGTGGGTGAATGGTAGGATAAATGAGTTAATGAACGAGAGGTGAACGGGTGGGAGGCCAGGTCTAGCCGAGCGGGCAGAACAGGAAACGGGGATAAACAGCAGTGGGTGCGAATGAAATACCGGGAGGGCAGGGCCGGGGCTGCTGTCGTGTCGAGAGATGATGGGAGATCGGCGGAGACGGTACCCAAATAACGGTCAAGGTGGAGAAGCCAAGTAACAAAGGAGAAGTAAGGTTCCAAGGAGAAGGACACAACTCAGCGGTGCTTCACTTTCCTACTGCCCGATTCAGTAATGTAGGTGCATGAATCCTGAGAATGAAAGTGAATCCCGCTTATTATGAATTGTTTTATGACCTGGATGCTCACGGTGGCTAAGGGCGTGTGTCGGTCCGAAGGTCGCGGGTTCCAGTCCCGCCTTGGGCACGATGGTGTGGCCATTGTCTCTCATGAATGTGTGAGAGAGACTCATTGTCCCCCGATCAGAGGAACCCGCAAGTGTGATGGTGTCTAGTGTTGGGCAAAAATGCGTCTTATCGGAACGTAAAAGGCGTCGACGGGAAAAAGCTCTAAGGAAATAAAATGTTTACATTATAAGAGGGCATGTAATTTATGAACATTAAAAACCATTAATTTTATTGGGCGGTTACAATGTAGTTTGAAAAGACATTTGAAATTATTTACTTTCACGGGAACAACTAAACTATTATAAAAGGGAACCATCTTAAAATATACAGTAGTTATTTAAATTTAACATTTAAATAAATTATAAACTCTTGTTAATAATGCATCTACATACAGTATACACTGCAAAGAAATGTATTTTCAGTTTTTTTTATTTGAATAAGCAACTAAAAGAAGAAAAAGTGCTAATGCAGTAAATAACACGACACACAGAGCTCTTGTGAACTGCATCTACAATCACCGACCTTTTTTGGACATTTTCTTGATGGATAACATATGTCATGCGAGTGTGGAGAATCTATCAATGGGAATGCAAAAGAATCACAATGCGGGAGAGGAACAACCATGATCAGTTATTTAAGGTCCATGGCCAGTAGTTTAAGACTGCGCCAACACACGCCGGACGTAGCCGGAGTAGAAACTGCCCGTACCGGCGGAATGCCCCGGTTGCAAACCTCCTGCTGAGGACCAGCGATTGCAGAAATCGCTGAGCGGTACATGCCCTTCCCACGAATCACATTGCATCGCAAACGCAGGTTGCTGGGGAGATGTGGCGGTAAAGCGGTCGAAATGGCAATGCTGCGTTGAGCGGAATGAGGGTGACGCGTTGGACGCCGATGGGACCGCGAAACAAGCGAGCGAGCACGGGCGGTGGAACAGCGCGGCGGAAGGATGGACGGGTGGTAGTTGGGGCTGGCGAGCAGTGAGGTAGCGAACGGTCGTAGACATGAGCGGCCAAGCAGAAGGGTGGGCAGAATTCGACAGAGAAAGGATTTGGTGAGGACGAGCCGGCCAGACGTAGGTAAAATGAGGCTACGCAAAAAACGGCAACATGTTGGATATGAACGTCAACATTATTGTGTAATCAGCTCCCAACAAATACAATAGAAAATGTTTACGTGAAATATTGTTCGTTCAACAAAGATGTAGAAGCAAAAATGGACTTGTGATGTCCACAAAAGTCATTTGTTGAATACTTAGTGAAAGGTTTCCATAACATATGTTTATAGCATAAAGCAACAATTTTAATTGTTTTTTCTTTTACAGTTTTACATTAATCTAAGAATACCCAGTAAATCTAAGAATACATGTTACTAACTTTTATGGCATGTAGAGTAGTCAAAATGGTGTTTTTGCCAATGAACTTGTGGTGCGAAATTTCATGTAATGAATTAACTTTTGTGATATTTCATCCTGATTTGTCAGCAACGTATATGAGTTGCTGCAAATGAAGGGTACTAGGTAAACAATGAACATGTACAATGAACAAGAAACCTCTTTGAAAGCGTCCAAAGATGACCCACCTATCAGCAGTCCGCTATTGGTTACCCAGAAATCAGCGGTTTTGTAACATGTGTATCTTTCTTATTTCAAATTCCCCATAAAAATTCCCACAATTGTAAATATGAGTATATAAGGAGGATAAGACAAAGAAGAGGAAGGAAAGATCGCACGGGTTCTGTGGCCCATTTATTGGGGAACTGCTCTGTTCCGGTGTTGATCGGAGGAACCATGGAATACTACCGATCAGAGCAATTGGTCTCGAGAGTTCTCCAGCGACTAAAATCGACGTAGTGTGAGATCACGTCCGGACGCTCACTATACAAGTTGAAAACTCTGAGCCCCAAACGGAATGGGGCCTCAAATGAGAAAGAGACATGAACAGAACACGTGAGAAGCGATGTGTGTTTGAGCGTGTTGCTCTTTAGGCTAGGCTGACATAACATGTCAGATGTGCATTTCACAAACTGCGACAGAAAGAAACGTACATGAAGTCGCGAACATTCATGCTGCAATGATTTTTCAGTAAAAAGAATCAACAAAATTTTAGAAAGCCGTTTTAAATCCTGATATGGTTAAGCTTAATTGCTAGCAATCACAGCCCATGGGGACATAATCACTTTGTTTGCCGTGGAGCGCAAATCTATCTCTCCGGAGTTTGGGGCGGAGTGGTCCATCACGCGCCCGTGCTCGCCAACTACTCGGAGAGGCGACACACAGTCCGGTGGCGAAATGGTGCCCTGCGAGGCGCGAAACGGAGCGACGGCAGGGAGCCGCGTGGGCGGGCGGGCGGGGCGAGTGGGAAGAGTATCAGACCGCACGGACCTCTCTCGTGTCGTGTCGTGTCGTGTCGTGTCGTTCGTGTCCGGCCCGCGTGGGGCGGCAGAGGGCCATCCGCGCTCGCGACTAACTTCGTTAGCACGGCGCTCGGGGAAGGGAAGGGAAGGGGGAAGGAAGGGAAAGGGGGGAAAGAAGGGTAAGGAAGGGGGGGAAGGAAAGGGAGGGAAGCAGGGGAGAGAAAGGGGGGCGGGGAGGGAAGGGAAGGGGGAGGGAAGGGGCGTGCGACTGGAAATGACGGGAGTCGTCGGACACCGTCGGCAAACAGCTTGCACGGGGCGGCGGTGGCTGCGGGGGAGCGAGGCGAGGCAGGTGACGATTCAAAAAGACCCGATTGTGAATACAACTGGCGCTCAAAACGACAATTCCCCCGCCACTAATTCATTTCCAGTTGATGCAAAGTATCTATAAAGCCTTATATATATCTTATTTGTTGTTGTTGTTTTTTTTTGGTTTAGTGAGGTCTATGAAACTGCTGCTTGGCGAAATGTTGTTTTTAAAGTTGAGATTTAAAGCTTATTTTTTATCAATGAAAAATAGTTTTGATGAAAAAGTATATTGATGACGAAACTACGACCATTTAAATATTGTTTTTTCAATGAGGTTTCATAGAGGATTAGCCATGTTGCGACTTCAGTATTTCTTAGACTAATAAATAAGTAATAATTTTGTGTCGAGAGAATTGACTTATAGACGGCACAATATCAGTCTAGTATCTCTTGAAAAATATACCATTAAATAATATTTAATTCTTAGTTTCTACAATGCACCTTTAAAGGTGAAAACAGAGTGCTTAAACATCTTGTATCAGTCCCAAACCCATTTGAGGTACAGTTTCATTGATGGGAATGTTAGTTTTGATTGAAAACTAACTAACTTTGCTAAACTATTGTAATTATTTTTTATGAAGCTCATTTTATCCCAAAGTTTGCCCCTGGTTAGAATACTACAGCTCCAGTCCCGAAACGTGCCAACGCACTCTATATCACTCGCTCCGCCGTGCGCTGTTTTCAACGGTCAGTTGAACCACGTGCGCAGTACGAGCGAGGCGCTACGAGAAGCCGCTAATAACCCACGCTTCCGCCAGGAGCGTTTCGATCGCCCATGTCGCCCGTCCTTTACGCGTAATGATGACACAGTTCTGCACTGCGAGAAATAAATAACGATATTATGGTTATTTTTTTCGTCCTGACATTCAGCCTACGTGAAATTTAAGGCTTAAATGCACAGGTGATAATTAAATACGAGCAGGTTGCGCATAAACAACTCGCTTCACTGAGCAATGATCATTATTTATACACCCGCGTGCGAAAAAATAAAATCACAAACATACCGCGGTACGAAAAAAATCTGAAATGTTACATACGTGCAAACAAATTCATTTGCCGAGTCTCGCCTGCGGACGTATATTTTTCAAAAAGTTCCAAACCGCAGAATTATAAATAGAACGATGTTTTTATAGAAGTATCTGAAAAACAAACGCGATGATCGAATGAACATCGGAGTGTCGTGCCATATTTAAATCGCTCGCAATTGGCATTTCGTTCAGAGCTGAAAGTTTCAGAAGTACCGTATTTAGCGCGAACACTATGCCTGGTAAATGTAAATTATTGAAATGTATAATAATTATGCACACTTTCTTGAACATTTTTCTGTTAAAAATCCATTGAAAGAAACAGGATTACCTATAAATTGAAGATCAAAAAATGAAAGCGATGGATCAGAATCCTTTTTATTATTTCAATGTCAGTCAGCTTTTGCTCTCACGCATTATGAAGGGGGTTTTCGAAACAGTATATTTTCAAAAATTACAAAATATATTAAAGGAATTATTTAAATAAAACTATTTAGTTGGCTTACCCTAAAATTAAATATTTGATTCAATTGCGATTTTGGAATAATGAAGGCAAAGAAACCACCTGTTGGAAAATCTGTTGGTTTCCTAATACTTTCATTTTAAAAGAATAGTTTTCACTGGAACATTTATAAATTTTTTAAAAGTTCTTCTGAAAGAGGTATTATTGAAAGCCTTTTTTCTTAGTCGTCAGTTTAAAATAAATATTATTATTATTATTATTATTATTATTATTATTATTATTATTATTAATATTAACTGGTTTCAATCTAGTTTTTACCATTATCTGGCTTTCTTTATAATATATTTTCATGTACTGTTGACGGATTTCCTTTTGTAATATCAATTGTCTTAAATAAAAAGAAACAACTAATTCAAAAAAGAAACATATAATTACATCTAAGTAATATACTTATTTTCTACCTTTTCTTTAAAATTAATTCTACTCAAATTTTCATCCAAATATGGTTGTTACAACGAGGTATTTCATTCAATGATGTAGTCACTAACGTGATAAATTATTATCACATAAAAAGTAGATGTTGAGTTCTCATTCAAGTTGTCAAAAAATGTCGCAGTTCATCGACCAGTTTTATAGATTCCATTATATATCGCGGACCGTATAAAGATGCGGTGAGGAGGAGGCCAGAGGACGTTGCAGTAATGAGAAGGCGACTCCGATTTCCCCCTCCAAAGTCGGTTCCACAGACGCGTGGGCTTCTTCGTTAAAGAACAGCCTACTACGCGCAGCCTTCGGGGGAGGGGATGGAAAGCAGCGACAAGAGGAGGGCAGGTGGAGGCGAGGCGGCCGGCGCGCGCACGGTGGGTTCATTAGGGGCGTCCCACAGGGGCGCGGCGCGGGGCCTCCGCGAGGGGAGGGTCTGGGGAACGCGGGAGCAGTGGAATACTCAGAGATTGCATCAAGAGAGCGATGATTTACGAGAAAACAAGCGGAAATATTTTACGGATAAAATACATACAGAATATGTGTGAAGTCATGAAGTTTATAAGATGAACGGGGTATAAAAGAATGCCGGAAGGAAAAAAATTCAAACCAAATTACAGCAAAGTTTTAAAAAATCTACAAAATCAATGAAGTTCCACTCTCAGTATTATTAAGTTCCTACTATTGCAGATTTCAGCCGATCAAATAATGTAGTGTAATATTGGAAATATCAAATAAAGTAAAATAATATTGTTGTAATATTGTAGAGAGATAGAATTAATAAAATACATAATTTTTACTCTTCTACTTCACTGCACGTCTTCTTTGATAATGACGCTTGAAAGATGTATTTCCCACTAGCATTTGCAGTCTGAGTTGAGTCGCGCACACAATTTCTTTCAAAATAAAATTATTAATATTTTGCAAAAAACGAATACACAAATGGAGTTAAGTACGAATAACGAAGCAAAATCGTAAATATTCTAAAATAGTAATAATTATAATTGTTCAAGAGTTTTAAATGTGAGTGCAACATCAAACACTAATAGCAGATTTATCGGAAGATAGGGCACTAATTTCTCTTCGCCCAGACTAGAAAAACGAAGTGATAGAAACGCTCTAAAATGAGATAATTGGATCAAAAAATGGTGTGCATCAGAGTACCGGATTATTTTAATGATTCAAATTTTAGAACTTGTGGTTTTAGAAACATTCACTTGTAACTGTTTTTTGCTAACACAGTATAACTGCATGTTACTTTTATAACACCTATTCCTTCGGGTTTATGGCATACAAATTATTTACTTCGAGTTACAAGGAGCGCCAGGACTTTCAGACACTTCATGGTTTCTGGTTCATCATCGCCAAGACAAGGCAGATATACGAAGTATTGTTTCGAACATAACAGAGAAAGGAGAGGCGTCCCAAAATCAGGACACGCGAAACGGGGTGCTGGACGGGGCAGGCAGGGGCGCAAAAGCGTGAGAAGAATTGTGGATTAACATATGCCACACCTCTTTCGCCAGGAAGAGGAACGCGAGATAATAAAGAAAGTGTCATAGTAAACAGTTTAAAACGTTGGTTGGTAAAGAAATCTAAGGAGAGCCGGAAGGCCAAATGAAGTAAGACGGGTCGCACCAGAACACGAATTTGCGAAGAGGGATTGACACACCAAACGCGATAGGGGAGGAAGGCGTGGACACACCTTTAATCAAAATTATATCTGGCCTTATTGGTTAATATGATACATGCGTGATAACAAAGAAAACCTTGGATTGAAAAATACGATAATGTGGGCGGGTAAAAAAAGCATAACAAACCGAAATGGCAAACTGCGCAAGAGACTGGACAAAGGAAGGGCGCACCAGAGTAAGGAAGAGCAAAACCCCACGAGACAGAGGGAGACAGAGAGAGACGGAGACAGAAACAGAAAGACGAGAAAGAGGTACAGAGACGCGTAGAGAGACAGGGGCAGTTAATGAGACGGACAGAGAAAGGGAGAGATGGAGGGAAGGCAAAGTCATCCGGGTCAAACTACTAATCAATATGATTGCAGGCCTTTTGTTTGATTAAGATAAGAAACGAGTAATAATAAAAGACGTGTGATGAAAAAGCACTACGATAACACGGCGTGTTAAGAAAACAAAGCTGAGTAATATTGAGATCTGCAAGACACTGAAGAAAGGCAGAGCGCACACGACCAAAGAAGAGCTAAGCGGGTTGCGGCACGGGGTTGATCAGGGGCGCGAAGGCGTCCAGAAAGTTTGTAATAAAAAAGATACCAGAACACGTAATAAAAACAGCACGTGAACGTGAGTGTGTAAAGGAAACAAATCAGAAGCACAGGGCGAGGTCCGCAAGAGAACGGAAACAAGAAAGCAAGATGATTAGGACAGATTATAATAAAAAGCCAGATTATTATAAAACGATGCAAAGCTTTCTTGGTAAGACGAGGAAAGAGTGATAACAGGGAACGCCTCCTAAAAATCAGCACATGAACGTAGGTGCGTGGAGAAAAAAAAGCAGAGTCATACGGCGAGATCCGCAAGAGAGCGGAGACAAGCGGAGCGAGGAAGAGCGAGGCGGGCGGCTGCGAGTGCGCGAAGGCGTGGGCGTGGGCGTGGACGAGGGCGTGGGCGGGGCGAGTCCCGGCGGGCGGCGCCCACCGCCCGCGCACAATGCCTGCGTCGTATTCATTTCAAAGCAAACGCGCTAACGAGAGCTGTAATTGGTCGCCGGCGGTCTGCACGTGCGCGCGAGCACTAAGGCTCTCCTTAATTGGTTGCTAATATGCTTACGGCTCTGTTTAGGGGGGATCTTTTGTGACTAAACGACGGCCGCCATTGTGGCGCCGCGTCGCGGGCGTCGCAGGCGCTAATGAGAAGGACGCGGGGCCGGTTATCGAACTCGGACAAAGCGCGCGCCCGCGATCAGACGCTGACGGTGGGGGCGGAGCGGGGGGGGGGCACATGGGACGAGCGAGAGGCGGCGGCTTGCTGGTAGGGTAGGAAACAAACGAAAGAGAGAAGCAGATAATATAAAATTGTACTTCACTAGACTAAATTCTATGCCATGAAGTTATCATGAGCGAACGCTAAATAGTAGAAACAGCATAATATTTAATTTGTTTTGTTGTATCACCAACAAAAATCGTCTTACTAAACAAGTAACGTGAACAAAATGTCTCTCTGATTTAAAATTCTTACTGATGACTTCCCAAAAAATAGGGAAGCAGATATTTAAAACGTCTATTGGTTGGTTACGTTATTAGTATAAATTCAATTAAAATAGACATTTTATAATTACCGATATACTACCATATTTTTAGACCCCAGCTTATTTAAATGGCGCCTTGCATTACCAATCTGGAGGTCTCCGGAGACCAACGGGCAAACTGCAGTTTTATTGAAGTTTTCACATTTTAATTTAGTTACATTTTCTAACACCCGTGTGCGATAATGACTTAATATAACCGCATATTATTCAAAAGCGTTTTTATCATTTTCAATAATTTTTCAATCCTATTTCAATTAATTATCGCGTCTAGTCCATAGTTGAAAAGTTAAGTGAGATAAAAAGTATATTAGTAGCATAGAATGAGGAATCTAATTTTTGTATTTTCCGATACTAAAAATAAATTACAATATAAATGTTTTTTTCACATATCAAATGTTTGTTTTTGAAGCTTTTCAGCAATAAACAAGTTTAACTTGTATCATCAAGCACATTTTCTTAATTACCCATTTTTGTGTTTTCAGTGGAATATTTATAAACGTACATTTGCAAAAAAGAATGTGATAAAAGAAATACAGAAAACTCATTATAAAGCTGCTTCAAGACCGCATGACTCTTCTAGCGATTCTCCCACATCTATTTTCACTATCAATGTCACTCTCTCCGCTGCTAGTCTTTGAAAGTGAGTTGCCTCCACTTCCTCCCCCGGGACCCCCCTTCTCCGTCACTCCGCATCGTCAACTTCGGCGCATAGTAGACGTCACCCGTTGCTCTCCCCCCTCCCACCCACGACTCGACATGGCGGCGTCGCTGGTTAGCGGCATCGCGTCTCAGGTGCGGCTTATCATGCTCTTTGATGCGTCAGCGCGCGGCGCGGCGCGGCGCGGCGTGGGGCCGATGCGACGGCTGCGCCTATAAAAAGGCAGCCACGCGGGTGGTGGCGGAACGGGGCGGGGCGGCCTTAGGTATCCCTCCGAGGCGGCGCCAGGGCTGATAAGTTTCAAACAGGGCCCCGGCGGAGGAAGAGATTAAAAGAATACGGAGCCAGAGAGCCCTCCGCGAGGCGCAGGGGCGGCAGCGTTGTTTACTCGTCATAACACGGTGCGACGCCCGGACGCGACACGAGGGCGCCCGGGGAGGGCGCGGGCGACAGGGATGTTGGGGCGCTGGGATGGCATGGGGTTGGCGACACAGAGGAGAACGACACGTTTTAGTACGCAAATACAGGGAACGTGAAAAGGCAAAGTTATATATATATATATATATATATATATATATATATATATATATATATATATATATATATATATTTCTGAGAAGTAAAAATGAGAAATGTGGTTACCTCAGACTGATGATGTAACAAGATGGATCATATGGACATAGAATCTTCTTGCATACTTCAAGAAATAGAATGGAGAGGGCTTTGAGAATGACTCCAAATAGGGAATACTACAATAAAGAGGAATTTGTGGGTTAATAATCTCCGATTTGCGTATCGCGCCCAGCCAGTCAGGAGAGTTGAAGTGCCGTGATTCGGGAAAGTTTGACAAAGCTTAAAGGCGAGGCGCGGAGGAGTTTGATTTAGTTGTGAAACAAGTTAGCCGAACAAGCAGGACCGGAACAGGGCAAATCAAAATAATGCTACCAAGAGTGAAATACGCATGGAAAAAGAAATATTTCCTGGAGACGAATTGTTCAATGAGACCGGCGTAGGAGAGCGAATGGAAAACCAACTAACTAGGGTACCACCACTACACTGCGATTTGAACAGAGTGGCACAATATAGGTTACGCACTGGGAGAGTAGCACTGGCAATCTCGCCGGAACAATAAGCGAATTCGTAAACGTTAGGTTTGTTAGGGCAGCCTCCAGATTGGGGACGTCCCCCTCTTCTTCCATCCCGTGACCTCCAATTGACTGTGCTTGAACGCGTGCCCTGCCAAAGTAGCCCACGCGGGAAAGTGGGTAAGTGAGGGCGTACCGTGAGGATGTGTGGACGGTCGGTGTTAAGCAGCGCCTCCAAGGTTGGCGACGAATCGCTCGCGTGGCGCTGCGAGGTCGCCCCACAGTCGACGGCGAGGGCGTTTCTCGCCGCCGAGCGACGCGCCGCACGGAGCGTCACAGCACTGCCCGCATCGAAAACGCCGATCGCAACCTCCCTTCCCTCCCTCGCCTCTCAGCGCCTCGCCTCGCTCTCACTCACCACCCGTTCGCTCCTCCTTACTCGTGCTCAACCTTCCTTTCCTTTCCGCTTCCCCGTAGTTCCCACCCCATTACTCTTAACCTTTCCCGCCCCCTCGCTTCCCCTCCTCAACCCTCTCCCTCCCCGCCCCCTCGAGTCTACCCCCCTCCGCTATTCCCCCTGCCCCTTAGCTCCCCCACCCAATCCCTAGCCTCTGTCCGTCCCCTTCGGTCCCCCTCCTTCGCTCTCTCCCCCTTCGCTCCTCGCTCCTCATCACTCTCCTCCCACCACACTTGCGTTACTCCCCTTCGCTCCCACCCCGCCCCCTTCCACCCTCCCCTTCACGTCTTCTTCCCGTCCCCCTGCCCCTACCCATCGCCTCCTTCCCCCCCTCTCGCTTCCCCTCCCTCATCACTCCTCCACTCCGCATCTCCCTCCCGCTTGCGCTTCCCAGCCCCCCCCTTCACTCCCCTCGCCATCACTCTCCGCTTCCCCGTCCCCTCCCCCCACTACCCCGCTCACCCCCTCCCATGCCTCCCTTCCCCACCCACCTCTCTTCCCCTCACAATCGCTCACCCCCCCCCCGTCCGCTCTCTCCCTGCAGCTGCCCCGTGCGCTCCGCGAGGCGTAAGAGCCACATCGTAGCGGCCCCGCGACGCGGCGTTAGGCGCGAATAAGTGAGGTTAGGGCGGCGGTTTGGCGCGTTAACGGGGGTTGCGGCCTTTACAAGGCGTTCCTTACGACGATCCAGGCAGCGCCGCCGAAATGCGTAGACGGAGACGCGCTCGTTGTCGAACGCCGCCTGGCGGTTAAACTGAGCACTGAGGCGCGAACCGGTCGTTAAGAAATTTAAGGCAGGCTGTATTCGCCGTGAAAACATGGGTTCGATGAAGAAATATTTTATTTTTTTAATATTTCGTGCTGTTACCTATTTAGGTATATCCAAAGTTAATTGTAATAGTAATACGAACTTTAATTAAAACAGACATTACCGTTTTATTGAAAGGTCAAAACACAATTATAATTGAACTACATAACAGACTTTAACATATTCCTTTCGATTTTTTACTTTTATCACAATTCCACAGGCCAACAAAAATGTTACAATTTTTTTTATCTTGATAGCAACAATGCAAACACATGCGCCTGGAATAAAGCAAACACAGTACTGCTTGTCAGATCCAACTGACTTAGAAACCGTCGCCCCTATCGATGCGCGGTAGTGGAAGGAATCATAACGTACAAATATTTTACCAAAACGTATACCACTCTTCTTCTAGTTCCATTACTTTCTAATTCACACTTTCTGAGTCTCATACGTTTGTAGAGACTCAGAGCTGGATTTGCTTAGCTCTACAGAGAAAATGTTAAAATGTGAAGAAACAGTGAGAGATATGGCATTTTGAATGTTATTTTTGCAATCAGCACACTAATACCAATAAGAATTACGTAGACTCACACACAAAGGTTTTTGGTTGTTGTGTTATTAGAAGTTATCGTGGTGTCAGATGTATAGAAACAGAAAATATCAAACTTATGTACAAAATGTATCCATTACTTTTATTATGCATGAAATATTTAACAATAAGATGAGCAGCTGCATTTAACATTATTAGAAACTTGGGAATAACGGTTGAATGCCTGCCTACTTGGTTTACCTAACTTGTTCATAAAAACCTATAGAAACTGCATTAATGAACTATGCATACTGTGAAGACAAATTTTCACATTCCCAATTCAATGAATTTCGAGTGGACGACAAAGTGACAGTTCTGTTTACATATGCAATAGTTCCACATTAAATTTCAAAAATGTACGTAGAAACAAATTAGTCTGAAGCACTATATTTCAGATTCTACGAATCAATTTTTAACAGCGAGTTACTTTTATCGGAACAAAATGAATAATAGGTCAATAGTAGTTCGCGTAATACGGGCGCGAAACGCGTGATTCAGGCACAAGTCGAGCTTGGAGCCAGAGAAACGGTCGCACGCCAAAGAGACGAGTGCGAGAATCACGTCGCACCCATTTGCGTTTACTGTTTTTTAACATGCCGTGCGCAAAATACAATGCGTCAAGTACAGGAATATAAATTAAATATCAAATTCCTGTAAATACCTGACTTTCGCAAAAATAAATGAATTGCATTCAGCGTCGTATCACTATTTTTTTTGTAAATACTAAACAAAGACGTCAAGACGAAGGACAATTGCGGATCGTTACAGATGTTTTGCACGCGCTTCGCGTTTTTTCACGCACTGAAAGAATTATTAGTTTCGCAAACTGAAAACAAGCTCAACTTTTTTGCAGGGGGTGTTAAAAATAATTTTAATGATTATCTTTAGAACCTGAGACTTATCTTTAATGTCTTTATGATTATATTATGTAATATGAAGATATGAATAATGGGCTGATTGGAAAAATTTGCTAATACTAAATCACTCTAAACATCTGTTCAATAGTTTGCATGACAAAAAATTGGTGTGCCAAATGTGTGTAGAAAATGTATTCGAAATATACAATTAAAAATCGGTACATATTTGTGGAAGTTTGAAAAGAAGGGCAATATTTCCTCACAGAACTACGTATGTTGTTTACTTCACAAAAAATGCAAATAAATTATAAAAATTATGTTTGTTTAAATAAATGATACGACATAATTGTTATAAAATAGATAAAGTTGTTTAGTCATACCAGAGTTGGAATCTGTAAATTCAACATGATTGGGGTGTTGTTTACTACCAAAAAGTTCTTTGAAATTGAAAGTACCTTTCTTTGGTATTCTTTGAAGTTCTAACAAATGAGTCCTTATGTTATCATTAGATTATTTGATACTTTTTAGTTCAAATAAGCTTTGCAATACAAAACGGAATTATGTATGTAATAACAATCAATAATATTAAATTTCAATTTCAGTGTCTTCAGTACGACTGAGATCACCACTGAACACTTAGATATTTCAATATCATTTTTGGTGGAGGTTTCATAAGTTACGTTAGCCAGCACGAATTTCGTAGGGGTCTCATAAAGGTTAGAATCCCAAGACGAATTACAAGGAAATTGTTGAGGTACATACAAATAAACTAGAATCCCAAGAAGCCTGATTTCTCAAAATCATTAATAATTTTGCTGGTATGTTCATACCTTGAAATATTACATGTAGTACATGTTTCTCAATTTTTCTTTCATTCGTCTGGACATGGACTCTCATTAAATAACTCTATAGATCACTCAATTAAATAACTTTATAAATTAATCCTAAATCTCTCTGAAAATGGACTATATATAATTACTCCATCCACCCTTGCTCTTCCTTTATTTTTAATGGGTACCTGTTAACAACCTATACCCACATTTTGACAACATTTCGTACAATCAACATAACGAAACCAGCTCAATTAAATTAGATTTATATTGTAATAGAATGTAATATATAAGAGGACATCTTTTGAAAACTGTGTCACCCAAATATACAATCCAAATTAGCGCATCTCGCATAAGCGAATTATTTCATCGCAGGAGCTCATCTAATCATCGAATGGCTGGACGTGTAGGTGGGGTGGGTAGGTGGGGCTGTCCCATTGTTGGGCGTTGGTGCACAGTGAGCGGTGAGCGGGGCTTAGCGTCGGGCTGGCGGGCGGCGGATTTGCGCAATTGCCACGCCAATAATCCTTCGGCACGGAGGCGGAGAGGAGTAATCACTCGGAGATCACTCTCTTGTGCTCGGTGCCGGTGGTGGTGGTGGTGGCACTGGTTGCGGTGGCGGTGGCGCTAGAGCTAGTGCCGGCGGGGTCGGGAGCGCGGGCGGTGGTGGAGACGGTGACGGTGACAGAGGCGGCTGCAGGGGCGGGGGCGGGGCACTGGCGATGGTGT
>BOPP01000198.1:1687219-1727339 GCA_017312745.1 Gryllus bimaculatus
ACGGGGGTGAAGGGAGGTGGGGGCGGCGGCGGTGAGGCCAGTAGTGAAAGCGGGAGAGCGAGTCTGTCATTTGGAGGCACGTGGAAGCACTGTAGCCCGCAGTAAGGCTCGGAAATACTTCAGGTGGGAGATGCGGAATGGAGGAGAAAAAGCGAGTCACCGTTACTATCATTAGACGCACTGAGATTAACAACGAAGTAAATGTTATTTGCAATTTATATGCATAAATGCCGAAAAATTTGATGTATTTTCGGAGGAGATTTTTATCAGTCGAAACTCAGAGTAGCAAAACAAGTGAACTAAAAAAACCCTCATTTTTCCTTCGGTGCTACTAGTTTTGGTAGTCTTCCATAGCTTCATGTGAGTAAGCATTTTCAAATTTTGAGAATATCAGATGTAATGTTGTGATGCAAATTGTTTCGTTCATGATTTTATGATATTAATATAGTATTAGTTGAACAGGTGCTGATGCCGATGTATACCGAAAACGTTAGACTCTAGAATGCTATTAGGGCACTCCTATCCTGATAGTGGTTTTAATATTTTTTATCTCATTTGAAGCAGTTGTAGATGAAACACCTGGGGCGACCGAAGGTGGGGGTGATCCGGCTGGGGTGGCGACAGCCATAATTGGCCGCAACGGCGCTTGTGCGAGGGGGAAAGGAGGTGTATACGCGTAATCAACTAACAATGCGGACATCAATGCGGCAAATTGCGGGGCCGCGGCCCGTGAATGGCAACGGCGCAGGCGGTGGAGCGGCGAGTCAAAGCGAACTCTCGCGCGGGAGGAAATAAAAGATCTCCCGGAGAAGCCGCGCGCTGATTAGTTGATTGGTTCATTGTTAGTGATTGAGGGCGCGACAACTGCTAAGGTCATTGTTCCCGTAACTGTGGTGCATGTTTTTCCACGGAAGATTGAGGTGATCTTTTCCTGCTAGATTGCTTGATTTGGCTCCGACCTACCGTCGGCTAGTGGGGTTTTCCCCTACCACGTGTCTCCCACTAGAAGAGCACCGCCCCAGCTAGAGAAAGTTCTAGGCATGTGTGTTAATGAAGTGCATATGAGTGTAAATGCGTGTGAGGGGTAATAAGTAAGAGGAAGGAAAGATCGCGCGCGGTCCATGGCCTGTTTGTTAGGGTAGTGCTGCGAGATTCTCTTGGTGATGATCAGAGAAACCGCGGGAAAATAGCGATCAGAGCAACCGGCCGTTGGAATGCTTTCCCAGTTACTGAATTCGTCTTACAAAACAAGCCAGAGTCGAACATTCTGCCACCGTCGGGACTTGAATCTAGGACTTCGCGGTTAGAGGCACCGCATTGGCATTAGATCATGCCCTAAGCCACCTCTCTCCGTTTGATAAGTGGTAATTTATTGGTATCTGATGGTTGGGTCAGAGCTAACACAATTATGCGTGCTTTATTTAGAAAAAAATAGTTCAATATAGCGGAAGCCGAGCTTAAGGTGGTGTGAAACATCTGTGCGCCGGTGATCAATTGTTGATCAGTTTTTATTTTTATTTTTTTAAGAATCTTTATTTGTTTGGTCGCATGAACTGCAAAGTCATTGGTGACAATATATACACTTCTTTACGATACATTTTGTTCTTTGCAATGCATAAGTAATTTGGAAAGGCAATTTGAAAGCCAATGTGTCAAACTAAGTCTGAATACACTGATCAATCTTAGATATACTGAATAGTTGTAAAGATGTTACATAATATACAAAATAATGGAGATTCTTTCTTTAAGAAATGAGAGTGGGTAAGACGGAATGTCCTATTCGAGGTTTTGTTGACAAACAAATGATGTGTGTCTTACCACGCATTATCTGCCACTTTACAAAAAAATCATCTTAGTACGGATGTGTTTGAAATGAAACATAATGTTCACAATATGTATTATAATGAACATACTTAAGTCTGAATTTAAATGAATGTTGTCATTGAATTTTTTATGTATTAACATGTAAACAAATTCTATCTGTTATTTATGACGCCAAACCATAGAAACTATGTTGTTAATTTAGTCGTTCTGTATTAAATGAGTTTCAATAATTGCAATTGCATACATGACGATCACATCAATTTTCAAGCAATAACCAAAATTGTTATTCATTTACATGTATTCCAATGGCACTGTAATTATTGTTTGTTTTTGAGAAATGCAACGTTTTGAGTTGAATTATCACTTAGTAAAAACCGACACGCGTTTATACATATTTTAATTAAACGATTAGCAGGTTTGTAAATGTATCTATGGTTAAAGATTTACAATTTTTTCACACTTTCTTCTATATTTCTAGTCTGCTATCGGATGAAGAATGACATCCAGTTACACTAACAGAAGCAGTGGCGTTTATGTACGTAATATATTGAGGTGTGAGAAAAGACAGTGCACATTGTATCCGCTGTACAAACTACGGACGGTTCAGAGATTAGATTGACTGATTTCTTATGATACCGGGCGCGTTAACTGCTAAGGGAATTAGTCCCGTAAGTGTAGTGAATGTTATCTTGCTCTGGATATGGCGGTGATCTTGCCCTGCTGGATGGCGATATCCGGCGCAGATCTATCGGCTGCTAGTGGAGTTTTCCTCAACAAGGTATCTCCAACCAGCGGGGCAGCGCTGCAGCTCTAAGCTCCGCACCGCTCTCCAGGCATGTGTGATAGTGCAGTATATGTAGGGTAGTGTGGGAGTATGGGAGGGCAAGGAATGGGAAGGAAAGATCGCGAACGATACGTGACCGGTATGGTATGGTACTTCTCCGGCATTCGCCTGGAATTTATTGGAGAAACCACGGAAAACTACCTATCAGGGCAGCCGGCCGCTTGATTTCTTGTCCAGACAGCGCCAGACCTCGGCTAGTCTCGTAAAGCTTGCCACTGCCGGGACTCGAACCCCAGGCCCTACCGAACAGAGGCTGCAGCGGAGACTGAAGTTAAAAAGAGGGTGAGCAGACACGAGCGGTAGGACTCATGACGCTGCGACGGCGCCGCAATTCACGCGAATTCGTTGACGAGCGAGATGACCGTTTAATGGGACCAAGGGACGCTCCCATTCACGAGGTATGCAGCGACTGGATGGGTGATCGACCGGGCCATATTCGTTTGTAATGTTTATTGGTGAATTATGGTATTTAATTACAAATGGTACATTTGTCGGGGACAGAATGAAATGCGAAGCATATTAAGAGCAAATTTTATCGCAGAGTTCCATAAGGCAATCATGTCACGTGTTTACAGCGTTGTTAAAATTGCATGTTTTTTTTATGTTTTCGTGTTTTGTATTTGTTGGACCGTGGTTCTGGAATATCAATATATCAGGGACATAAATAAGATCCATTAATAATACCAAAGACGCTTGCGATTAGAAATGCTATTTTCTCTTAAACCATCAGAAGAATGAGTGCACATTTTGAAATATTAAATCCGTTTTAGTACAAAACTATTGGTTGTTTTATCGGTCGCTGCGAAAACATTATCTCGAGCATATCGATATCGTTCTAATGGTCTCGACACACGACAGCAATATTTTCCAATCAATTGTGTACACTACGCAAGACGTTTAAATCGATGCTCTATCAATTTCCACGTATCATGAACACTACGTGTTGCACAAAATGTAATTATAAATATTAAGAATGGCATTTTCGTAAAGAGAGAACTCTATTGTCACTGCCGAAAACTACATAGGAGCACAATTCCTAATTTTAAAGAGAATAAAATATCGCCCAGGTTTTTTTCCTCAAGTGGCGATAGATGGCAGTCAGGCAAAACAGAAAAGCTGTTAGAGACCAAAAAAATTAGAAAACTAACTAGTACGAAAAAATCTGTGCCATTCTGTTGGACCACTATTTTAATGTTTTAGTTATGAACATATTACTTTAAGCACATGTTGCAAGGGACGTCGTCCGTGCTCTCTCCCTTTCAAGCACCCTTTCCCTTCGAGGTGGCGCGTTTTCCGAGCGCCTCGGCGCCGCCCGGCCTCTTGCCGCCGCCGGCAGCCGCCGCCGCCGACGATATTGATAGTGAGGAATGCGACCCACTCCAGTAATTTATCGAGCAAGATGCCGGGAAGTTTTCTGGTCTGCAGTTTGTGTGCAGTAGTCGCGTCGACCGCTTGCGACCCCGGCCCGACGGCGCTTATCTTGAAGCGTTCGCTGGCGCTACTCTCATCGCCGTCTCCTTCCTCTTCTTCGTTCCCTTCCTCCTTTTCTGTGTTCTTTTTGACTCGAATGTTTTTCGAATGTGCTTTTGTCCGCGGGCTGGGCCAGTTGCCGTCCTTTTCGTTTTCGCCTGGATTTTGTTGCTTTGCGATCTTCTATATTTTTCTTTCTTTTCCTTGCGCCTCCAAATAGATTTCGATCCTTCTCTTCCCTCTCGACTTGTTCCTTTCTCCTCCTCGTTTTTATTCGTCTGTGTGCAGTGTCCGTCTCCCTTCTTTTGCTTTCCTCTTCGATCACGTTTTCAATCCTCTTCGTCCTATTGTTTTCATAGCCCTCTCTCTCCTTCGTTGGCTTCCTGCCTTTGCCATTTTTTCCGTGCCTTTCTCGATAGTACTAAAGGTCGTGGCATGGCCAAGTTTTTTTTTTAATTTCTACTCTTTTCTTTCTCTTGTTGTTTTGCGATTTTCTCTCATTTCTTTCAATACCTTGCATCTCCAATTTGCTTTTGCTCCTGACCTCCCTCCCCCTCCTGCCTTATTATTTTTCGCCGTGTAGTCCTTACACGTTCATGTGCAGCTTCCGAGTCCTTCCTATTGATTGCGACTTTGACCATGATTTGACCATGTTTATGAGGCTGGCCGGCCCGCGCTGACATTCCGCTCGTCTCCTCGTCGTCCTTTGTCGTTCGAGTGCAGCTTCTCGTGTTTTTCCTTTTGCCTAAGTTTCCCACTACCTTTTCTGCTAGCCGTTGGGCGTAGTGTTTCTGTTCGTCTTCACCATCTTGTTCGCTCGTGTGCAGCTACACATGTCGTTTTTTTGCCTGTGTTTTCGACCACGGTTTCAATGTCGGTTGTCCCGCTTTGTCTTTCTGTTCGTATTCTCTTTTCTCATGTTTGTTCCTGTGCAGCTCCCTGTGTCTTTACTTTTCCCAGCGTCGTCTTCCCCATTTGCGATGCCGGCCTGGCCGCGTTGACGTTCTGTTCGCCTGCTCCTCGCCCTTGCCGGCTCGTGTGCGTCGCCGCGCGCCTCCCTCCCCCGCGCCTTCGATCACGCGTCGCGCCGCGCGGCAGGGCGGGAGAGCCCTCATCCGCATGCATGGCGAGCCTCGGCCCTCGCCCCCGCCAGCCGCGCCAGCCCCGCCAGCCGCCGGCGCCGCTTCCCTGTCGCTGGAGGCTATTTACGATCCTTCGGCGCGGGACGACCCCTGGAATACCGCGTTCTTAGACTTTATTTGGGCATCTATCAGGAAACACCACAATTAACCGCGTTCGTACAGGAACAGACTGTGATACCATGCTGGGAATTTGCGAGGCGCAGCCTACGGGTAGACACAAATTCGTGTCATAAATAATTGAAATGTGCAAGTTGGTAAAAAATTTAATTTTCAACATTACTCAGTTGCCTGGCTTGTTCACCCTCAGGCATAGAGATTTATATAAAAAAATGTTGCAGTAAATATACTGTTAAAAATGCTTATGTTTCATTAGGATACATTTTCATCACATTGACGAAACAAATTGAAACACACAAGTCGTTTGATGTGATGCTCGAAAAACAAATCATAAATTCAGCGTTCCATTATGGTGGATGCCTTCTCGTCCTTCAAGAGTCGATTTCACTCGACCGACAAGGCATTTAACCGATAGATGGCAGCCCAAAATGACTGAACGACATTTCGTACCCGTGGCTTCATGAGAGACATCTGCTCACCCGAGAGAACTGAGCATCCGACGCGCTACACTTGTGTTTCCACCCGTTCAACCACTACTCAAGAGTGAAGTAAAAGATGTCGTGAAGTTGAAACGTCAAAACAAGGAATACAATTTTCAGTACAAAGTTTAAATGAAAAGTGTTCACTAGCCGCGCAGAAGCCGGTCAGGTGATAGAGATCGTTAGGGCAGAGTGCCATAGATGTCTCGGACCAGAAATCAGCGGATTCTAGTCTCGTCTCCGTGTATTTGTGTATGTGCCACCCTTTCACCCCTCACTATTGTCATCACCTAATCGTTCATACCCCCAGGGAAAATAACCTTGGGCGATAATAATATCTTTAAAATGCTGATACCGCCCCCAGGCAGGTACTAGCACCTGCTATACCAGGATGCATACGTGGTCCGAGTTGACCTGCACGCAAAAAAAAACTAGTAGAAATAAATGTGAAGAAAATATATACCTTTTACCAATTAAGCATATGAAACAAAGGTGCAGAACGATTGGTTAGTGTAGCTGATAGTTACAACAAATACAGCAGAAACCAGGACGAATATTGACTGGAGTATGTAATCTGACCGTGTGGTCAATATCAATAGAAGTAGTTAATAAAACTGTTCCAAAGTCTTTTCGAATGATCTAGTCTCACTTATACACAGGCAATAATGGGTATTTATAATTTATCTGAAGTTTAACTCTTGAAGCGAGTTTCTGGGGTCTGGAATCGAATTCGAGATGTTCTAGACACGAGCACATTTCCCCATTTCGTCCCCCTTTCCGATTGTTATGTTACCTCGACGCTGAAAGCTACAGAAGCTGTTAACCGGGTATATTCCACGTTACGTCCCCTTTTATTTGAATAATATTTGTACTTCTAACAAAGGGATTCGTACGTTGCTTCTGATGTCGCTCTGACCTCTAGTCTCTGTAGTGTCTGCCCATGAAGCCATGTAACTGAACAACCACTTGCCCTCCACTCGTTTACTACTTTCCGTGAAAGTCATAACCCTCCAGCGACAGTCACCGCTGGAGAGGGAGCAAATGTTTTTGATTTACAACTTCATTTATCGCGAAATTGAGGCGGTAAGTGCTTAATTTTATAAGGGATGCCGTGTAATGAAAGTTTCGTAATTTT
The DNA here is from genome assembly GCA_017312745.1 of Gryllus bimaculatus. Taxonomy (NCBI): domain Eukaryota; kingdom Metazoa; phylum Arthropoda; class Insecta; order Orthoptera; family Gryllidae; genus Gryllus; species Gryllus bimaculatus. The sequence goes on from BOPP01000198.1 coordinate 1,694,231, forward strand.
GTTGACCGGAGTTTTAATGAAAAGTTTATTACAAAATTTCCAACGGTTGAGTGGAGTGAAACGCGCATAAAAAGACCTCGATGTGGGACCCGGACTCTTGAGAGGAATTATTCGGCTTTTCTGATTCTCGGTTCGCGAAAAACGAAATCCTCGCCATAAGCGGGAAAAGCAGTTAGAGCGAATGAAATGCAGGCACATGTTGAAGGCAGTGGGCGGTTTTTCGGTGACCAGATTTCGAAATACCTGACAGTGGAATAATATAATTCACGGAATTGTACACTCTTTTAGAAACATCTCTTTCGTGATCAAATGTGAGAGGAAAGTTTATGATAAATGTTTTTGCTTATATGATGAGGAACGGTCATGATAAATTTTTATGTAATTAAGATAATCACCATATCACGGCTAAGGTGTACATTTCCTCTTCATTGTTATTTACAATTATATACGTTTTTCAATATGACATTTTATAGAATTCAAATGTGAATCTACTTTTAGGTTGATTATCCTTGCAACATCCATAGATTTGGGTAACAGTATTTTCATAAAAAATATATCTCTGTTATGCTGACCACTAGAATTAATTGATATATCATCTTAATATATTTTCACGCCAGTTATACAGTGAAGGTTTGGTATTTACAGTACGTAACTTATCTATTCATTTAGATCTCTATATCTTTTACGTTATTTAAATGAATTTGTTAAATACATAATGGAACTTAGGGAAACAGTTATTAAAAATACAAAACACCACATGATTTATTATTCAGTTATTCGCCAACATAACATCAATATACCGAAATATATATTCAACTTTAAAATCGACTTGTGAGATCTAAATGTATGTAAATCAGAGATTGAGAAAAATTTGTTGAATGATTTTCATTAGTTTGTGCAATATCCTAAGAAATTTAAAATTGATATAATAATTTGTGTATAAAAGTTAAGTAAATCACGCATATAAATATACACGAGTACATTAAAATGTAATTTTTGGAGTTGGACTCAAACTAAGTGAAAATATACAAACGAAACTACATAAAAACTGTATGGAGGAAATCACGCAGCATATAAAATATTTTAGTTTCGACACACAGCTCTTCGTAAATGTAAATGTCCAAAAACAAACTTGTTAAGAAAGCATCTGGAATCCAAGATAATTGAATACGTTTCTTAGTACAGATCAACAAATCAAAATAAATCACTTTTTTAACAAATAAAATACACTAGAAACGTTCATACAATTAAGCCTATATGCAGATAAAGAAAAAATTTAAATAAAAAATGAGAAATTTCTAATGTAATTTGAGATGACTGAGCTTCCCCCTTCTGGTGTAACCCTTCATTTACAAATTAGTAAATTTACTGTAACTACGGAAAAATGTGCACGCATTTGTATCTTTACAAGAAACTTCAGGCCAAATAAATATTGCAAATATCGATTCATCAGTTATATTTCTAATCATCAATTGTGTAGAAATTTGGAAATAAATACAACTTTCATGCACATTATTTATCATGTCACAACTCCTTTCAGTCAAAACATATTTTAGCTTTTCCATGCAAATGAAGAGTATGTATAAGGCGATCCCAACTCACCGTATTTTTAAGTGGCATGGCATGTACTCATCAATTAATTCTCTACCGGTAAGTTGTTTCTACACCACATATTGCATCTAAGTTCAGTGTTATTATTTTCAACTACAGATGAAATCAATTAACGTAGTTTCAGCTGAGTAAAATTTCAACCTCTTGGTATTTCGTTAGAATTCGACATGATCTATCTTCTCATACAAAAACGCGTAGCACCGGTACGGCATAAATAAATCAAAAAAATTACGCCCGTGGAAGTGTGCAGGGGCCCCGAGTGGCGGGCGGCCCGACGCCCAATCGCAAATCCCCCGCCGCCGCCCGCGCCTCCCCCGCCTGCGACCGCGCCTGCCAATTAGGCAGCTAATGTTCGGGATAGCGGCGCTAAGCTGACGTGGATTGCTGCCATAAATCATTCAGCAGGTCCTCACGTGGAACTGCGGTCGCACGGCGCGGAGTGGCGTGGCGCGGAGCGGCGAGGAGCGAGGTGGAGGGGGAGGGGGCGTTGCCTCGGACGCGACGACTACATCGACGCCGCAGCAGGCCGCGTTTGGCGCTCCTCCGACTCAAAGACATCGCGCGCCAAACGCTCGAGTCGTCAGATCTCACAACTATGCATTTGAGCGGTTAGGTTTTGAATTGCGTGATATGTCACTTGTGCACCAGTGAACCACCCTAACTGCACTGTGCTCAGGTAAACATCCGAATATTGTTAAGCGTTTATCAATGAACACAAAGGAAGACAAATCTATTAAGGAAATTCGATAGTTCGGCTACAAAACAACGTCCAAAACAACGCATCGGCACCTTGTCGAAAGCCATTCTCAACTTGAGTGGAGTAGCCCTAGATAACGCCACAGTTGCTGACCTCGCTGAAGGGCTCAATTTCGTGACAGTACCTAAGGAAATACCCTTCGAGAACATGATTTGATGACTACAGGGGTGAGTTGGTCAGTTTTCACGTGACAACTCTTTTCACGAAAGTTCCGATGAAGGTCGTGGAAGTGATTCGACAGAAACTACAGGAACGGAACCAGCCGGCAGAATGGGCGGAACTGGCTGCCTTCGGCCTTAGTTCCACGTTCTTTCAGTACCAATGTCCAAATGGACGGAGCGGAGTGGGTTCGCCCATATCACTCAACGCTGTCAATTTATCCACAGAACTGTACGACACCGAGGCTGTAGGGAACGCCCAATGCACACCGTCTCTCTGGATTCAGTATGTGGAAGACACTTGACATTAGAGGAATTTCTACCTTTCCTGAACACAATTCACTAAAACATTAAGTTCACTATGGAGACACTGACAAGAGCTGTGAAGGAGTGCGACCAGCGCTCTCTTTCTGACGAGCTCCAGAAGCTCGAATATATGCGATATGAGGCGCGAACCGTCAGCCTCTCAGCCAAAGACGCGTCGTCACAGCCAAGAAGTCACAAACTCGAGCCACGGAAGTTTACGGTTACAGATTTGCATTTAGTAGCACAGGTAATTTGGCTAGAAATGTCGAAAACGCGCACTAGCGCTATTACTTGGCAGAACTTGTGAAACTGAAGACTGATAAACTTGTCTCCTTTATACGATATGAATTTAGTGTTTCATTAACTAATAGTTAACCAGAAAATTAGGCTAACAAGATTTAGATGCGTTCTTGACGTACTTTACATCGACTGTTGCGTTGGTGACTAAGCTCCACCAACTCACGAAACAACAAACTCTCCTTTTACTCAACCACATCATCCAACCAACAACACAGCAATGAAAACCAATCCAACCAACAACACGCCAAACCGAAATCTAACCAAATCGAAAATAGACAACCCACCCAACCGACAACCCACCCAACCGACAACCCACCCAACCAATAATTCTCACCGACTCCACATGCCTATTCAACCCACCGTACACCATAGTCCCCAGTACCCTCTCGGCGCTCACCCGTTCTCTTCCGCTCTATTCCTCGCCATCGCCGCTCCACGCCGCGCCGCGCGCCCTCCCCGGGCCCCCATCGCATCGGCGCCCGCGCCGCGCCGCGCAGCCGCACGAAAAATAATTTCATTCCGGCGCGTTATTCGGCGGGCGTCGCCCGGGCGGGCGGCATGCGGCGCACGTCGCGAATTGGCGCGCGCGTGATCAGCGCCCTCGGCGGCGCCGCCGCACACTGCGCCCCGACCACGCGCCCTCTCGCCCACGCGCCCAAAATAAGGACGGAGCGCACGAGGCAGCGGAGGAAAAATGAGGGGAAACCAGCATTGTTTACGTTGCAATGAGTAGCGACAGAGTACGGATGTGTGTACTTCATTTGTAAAGCGGCGGAGGAAACATTTGCTTAAGTCTGCATCGTTTGCTTAGAAACTAATTTAAATATGGGTATTTGTGCAAAAAATATGTAAAGAAATATGTTCTAAATTCACGTTATAGACGACTAAATTGCAAACCTTTAGAATCAAGAAATTTAAAGGATTCCTTAGATTTGGGTGCCTTGTAACCGCTTCTAAATGAGACACAAACAATTAAATCAAAAAGACAAAATAGATTTAAATACGTAACTGGCTTCATATCGCAAGGGATTGAGGCAGGTGAGCTCAAGCAGGTGGTCTATGAGACTGGATGACCAAAGCGAACTTGAAATTGTGTCATGGGTGATGGGAACTTGAAACTGTTTCTAGGCGAACGCTGGTTACTGTGGTTAGCAGGTTCCTCAGTATGGGATGTAAGTTGGGAAAAAGTAAACGAATTTCTCAACTGATCAGAGAGAAAACTAACTACATTTATTTACGGGTTTGGCGATCATTGAAAACCATTGCCGGGTTAGTAAGGGGAACCGTTGGTGGGCTAGTTAGGTTAGCAGGGAGTTCGCATAGAGAATTGATGATTTACTAGCATTACGGCCCTAACCCGCCATCCTGATTGAGGTTTTCCTGGCTTTACTCATTCGCCTAAGGCCTATGCCGGGAGGGTGTCTAGTCTTGCATTCCAGATATAAATATAAAATATGCCCTACTTTTTTTCTTGTAATTTGTTCACAAATGATGCGTTCTGGCGTACGAGATAATTTCTGACATTTTGTGAAGGTAAAATTATTGACTTCCACGCTCCTATTGTAAATAAAAATCATTGACACACTATACATCATGTTAGTTTCAGAGTCCAGAAGATTTACAATCAAAATACTTTCATACTTTATGTTTTATTAGTTATGTGCAGCATATTCCCGTTAGCTAATACGATCATTGCACTTCCGTAAGTAACGTTAAATGTCAGTTACCATTGTACACCAATACCAGAATCTCTCAATTGTAATTATGTAAATGTAAATATTTAAGTGGTTGAGCAGAAGGGCAGACCTTACGGCAGGAATGTTATTATTATTATTATTATTATTTAATAGTTCAGCAATCCTGGTAAGATAAATTTCTCACAAAACTATCAGATTACTTTCATTTCTCGATTTCTCGATACACGTAATAAATTAATTTCAAAATACGTTAAATGACTGAATTAGTATTACTGACAATGTCATTATTTGAATATAAAAATTATCAATGTTTTCCTTTTTTCTATACTAGCAAGAGAATTGTTTAAACAAAAATGAAAAATATCACATACATCTCATACGTCGTTTCTAGTATCATAGTAGTATTTAGGACCGCATGGTTGAAGATATTGATTCCATTCTAGTATGCTTTTTAGAATATGCTTCATTAGTTCATACAAAATTCTACCTTTTATTACCACGCACTGTGCAAAACGTCGTTCACTGATTCTCAGAAACCTTTGTACATTTCTCTTTTGGATGATTCTACACATTCATTTGGTGTCTCGTAAGAACACATCGTTAAAAGTCGTAACAACATTTGGCAATTTCAGACAAAGACGCCTGGTCTTTGATAAGAGATCCCTCTGGGTCGTGAGGACCGAAGCATCTTCTCTAGAGTTCCCATGTAATAAAGCGAGCAGGGGACGAAATGCCACTTCGGGAAAAGTTGCAGGAGCTGAGATCCCTGTTCTCGGTCTCCCTTTTCATCCTTTGATGTTGGCAGCGAGGGAACGTTCGAGCATGTCCTATCGATCTTCGAATGTACCCAAACCATTCAATACATGTTTCCCGGTTGGGAACTCGCTGATGTGAGTAAGCAAATTACTTGTTCCGTGAGCAATAAAATGAACTCGAGTGGATAGTTTCCTTCCTGGAATTCATCTACTAATATGACAAGAAAAACTTTCATCAATAAATGATAACAGTTGAATTTCCGACAAAAGAAATATAAATGAACAAATATTAAGAAAAATTCTCGAAAATGGAACTTTTATTAATGAGTAAAAAATGGCGTTTTAGAGTTATAGATTAGTTTGGTGAAACAAAAATATTAAGAATATTAACAGAATTATTTCTAACATAAGTTACTTTCAACAGGAATCATACTCATGACTCAAGGTTTGAGCCCTCATTGTGTAATAATTGAGCTTGCGAAACTACCAATGCTCTGAAGTGGTACTTGGACTGATGTACAAACAATTAAATTCAATACTATTTCTCCAAACAAAAAAAAATTATGTTCAACCAGTAACAAATATTTTCACTTTTATTTTAAAAAGATCAGAAAATGTCTTTACGGAGGAAGATGCATCGTCACCGCTTCGAAAGCGAATGAAAGAAAATATATTTTGCCTTGTGCAATAGCTGATACTCTGTTTTCAAAAAGGTAATGTAATCGAATTTTTTTAGAAACATTGTCATCTCTAATGACAAAGAGCAAAGTCTCCACACCAACTTCTAAATGTCCTTTGTGAAACGCTTTACTGGGAGATAATTGAGTCATATCATTTAAGAATCCTTCAGTTATTAAACGAAAATACGAACGATTACAACAAGAAACAAATAATATTGAATTACCACGTAATCGAGAAATTTAAAACGATTCTAAGATATAATTGCCCAAGGTTTCAGCTTAAATGGCAGGGACTCTTCATTAGTCATATATTAGTTTTAAAATGAGATGTTTGTTTTCCAAAAATAACATTTTAGTGTTACTTTTTATTCGAATATTAAATTGCAAAATATTTACAAATTTACAGACTGAAAAGTCTCATTTTTCATTCGTTAAAAACTTATTATTGAATAGAAGACTCATCACTACTGATGGTATTGTCTATCAGCCCCCGTGTTGGATGTGTAGAGAATATTTCAAAAGAGAGAGGAAAACTTGAATACAGAACATTTGCGAGCAATCAGTAAAGCAGTACGAGTATTTCCATGAAACAAGTCATTTCAAAACCATTTGCGTGTTATTGCGAGGGGAACCAGCGTATTGGAAATAAAGAGCTTTGCGAACAGCGAATCTCGTTCAATTTGACCGCAAGAGGGTGGATGTTGAAACAGCGGTGCGGAACTTTAATATTTATTCCATTCAATTTGCGAAGGTTTCAATTACAAAACTTCTTGATTTCTTTATAACTCCACTAATTTCAAGGCAAGACGTTCACGACCCCAAACTTCAGCTGGTCTCCTCCTCCCGGCCTCATGAAGAACGGTTTGAAAAAAAGAGGGGGTGGTAAATGTACAGATGACATTTTCGATTTCGATTTATTCAGTCAAAAAACAGTAAAAACTGTATGTGACGTAGGGGTAAAATATTATCTGTGTACGTTTTCTTGAGTTCTAGAATCCCTTCCCGTCATTTTAATAATAAATAGTTTGATGAGATGAGTAAAGTTTTATCATAAATAAATAAAAATATTTTTGATATGAATTTTAAAAAGCGCAAGATTAGCAATATCTGAAAAATAGTCATTTTCGTTTTCATGAGGAAATGGCTTGAGAGAACACAATGACATTGAGGTAATAAGGGGAACCAAAAATGTTGTTTTAGAAACTATTAAAAATGTAACAAAGTGAAATTCTAAGCCAATTGCGGTGTAGTCGCACAATACTATACTACTTAGTTGTTCTACGATGACACATTTTCTCTCATATAATTTGTACCGTTACGTAATATTGACAGCCCTACTTAAATTTGAGCCATCAGTTATGATTATTAAAGATCATTTATTAGAGGTCAAATTTTGTAAGCAATTACCATCTTCAGTCACGTAATTGTAGGAGCCCGCAGAAAAAATAAACATTTTGTACTTCCAAGATATGAGAGTTTTTTGTGAAAATTTATCTTGATACACTTAAGAAAATTTGCGTTACTCCAGCAAACATTGAAATAAAATATTCAAGCAGTTTTTCGAAATAAATAAAATGCCCGACCATTCAAACAAAATAAAAGAAAAAAATTAGAGCCGTTTTTTGAAAAAAAATGTTGGGATAGCCATTCAAAGCAAAATCAAAGAAAAAACAAAGTAATCGAAGCTGTTTTTGAAAAAATAATTAAAATATATTAGCAATTCAAAGAAAAATCAAAGAAAAATATAAAAAAATAATTGGAGCCGCTTTTGGAAAAATATGTAAGGGCTCCTTGTAAGTTCCCTAGAAAATAGCAAAAGCCCCGAGGAGCGGGAAGGAAGAGGGGAGTCAGCCGCCCAGCCGCCCAGCCGCCCAGCCGCCCAGCCGCCCAGCCGCCCAGCCGCCCAAGCCGCACCAGCCGCCGAGCCGGCGCGAGCGCGAGTGTCGCGGCAGGCGTATCTGAGGTGTCGTGATGTTTCAGAGGGCCCGCTCGCGGCCCGCGGGCCCGCTCGCGGCGGCGACTCGCTGGGGGGCGCGGGCGTGGCCGGGGGCGGGGGTGGCCACCGTAGGCGCGCGACGCCAGAAGAAGACGGAACTTTTGTTCCGTTTCCCAGGCGCGCGCGGACTCCCGCGAGTAACTTTCGAGTTTAGAGCCCCCCTTCCAAAAAGCCGGGCCGAGTTGAAAGGCGCGCAGAATAAAGTGGAGAGAGCGGCCCCTTCTCTGCGCAGGAACCCCTGGCTCGCGCGCACGTCTTGTCCTCGTGTCCCCTCCGGTCCCCTCGAGTCCCCCCCCTTTCTCGCGTTTTGTATTATAAAGCGAAAGTGGTAGAAAGCACCGGAAATTGTAAAATTCTTTAAAAGGGAGGACTGCGCCTGTAGGGTTTATTCTTTTAAATAAGGTCATTTTATCCTTGGGTGGCGACGCGTAATTACGAGCCTGTCCCAGCTGTCCGGCGGGGAATTTTTCTGCCGGCAGAGGGCGAAAGCGAGCAAGTTACTGCGAGGCCCCGGCTGCCCTGAAAGTCGCCTCTCCCAAGCCAGAGGCAGCCTCTCTCGGGGATTTTGGCGTTTTGGCGTTTGCGATATCTGGTTCTGGGGCGCAGAGACACGTTGATTTGCAGAGTAGCCAAATAATCGTGGGAACAATCAACTAAGAATATTGCGAAAATATCGTGGTTAAAAATGTACATCAAAAGATTGGATTAGCCGTGTTCTAGCTTTTTTACTTACCAATGTTAACTTATCATTTCAACATTTACTACCAGAAGAGGCCAATATGTCCTGCGTTGGATGATTTCCAGAAGTGAATTGAGTTCTTACACGTCTTATTTGATCCCTACAGTGACCAATTTGCTCTCGGAATATAAAAGGCTTATATCACCTGCACTACACTAGTATAGAGTATATCCTAATACTACAGAAAATAATCTCCATGCCCATTCTAACACTACGATAGTATATACAACAGTTCACCCCATGTGTGAAAATGCCCCTGTTCTTAAAAAATTCAGGTATAAATTGTGTAGTTTGCAAAAAACCTAACACTAAAAAAATTGAAAGATACACATTATAAATAATATGTTAATTTAACCATAGTTAAAAAATGCAAAAAAGTGGCAGACACTTTCTGATCGTTCACTTGTTTTAATTCATGCCTAAAACAGACCTTATGTATAAACAGATCTAATCAATTATTCGGTTGGGGAAGCCAACTAGAGAACAAATTCAACGCAGAAATAAAGAGAAGCAAAGTTCAAAGTCATAGGAACAGGACGAGTCATCGATCGAAGGGAATGTAATTATCCAAAAATTCCATTCCGTAAACTCCGAATTTTCGGTTCGGAGACCCGCCATCTCATCGACACGCGCTGCGCGCTGGCAACGCCCCACCGGCGACGTGGCTCCCATGAGCGCTTGTTTATCTGGTAACTAGAGCGCTCTAGGATTGGTTTCGGATAGTTGGCGACGCCGCGACGCTACCGACGCGACGCTCTCCCCGCCCCCCTCCGGCGCCTGCGTCGTCGCCCCGCGGCGCTTCCTTTGATGTGGCTCCGCAATTAGGGCGGAGTTAAGTCCCTGCCGAATTTCGCGGCCCAACCTGCCTGCCTGCCGGTCGGTCGACAGGCGCCGAAGGAAGTTCCGAAACCCGTCGCCTTGCTCCCCCCCGCCATTCCTGCCCTTCCTTGCACTTCCCTGCCTGTGCCCTCCCGTAGGCGTCCTTTCCCGCCCTTCCCACCGCGCCTTTCCTTAGTCTCAGCCTCACCGCGCCCCCCCCCGCCTGGGCTGCCCTAGCACTCGCGCCCGTCTATCAGCGAGCTAGAGACGTCGGCAGTTAAATCCAACATTTTCTCGCTGCTAAAGAACCACCCGCACTGAATTATTCTCTTACTGACGAGCGATTCATTTGCCTATGAAATGTAGATCTAATTACATATTAATTTGTTCTAAATCTTGTATAATGTTTTTCGCTGCTAAAGAACATCCCGAATTGAAGAGTTCTCTTATTGACGAGCGCTCCTGAGGCCATAAATTGTAAATCTAATTATGTATTAATATGCCATAGTTTTTTTTTCTTCTGTGAAAAAACAAAAATAGTATTTAAATATTCATAATTACTCAATAAAAATATGGTTTTATGTTTAACAGATGCCTGAATAAACAACAGTTTCGCATGGTCTTGTGGTCTGGGAGTGCGGGTGAGAGTTCCGAAACCAGCCGCGGCAGCGTCCTGCATCCACTGAGGCCCGGTTTCGTTCCTGACCCTCCACTGCCCTGTCGGCGCCTCGCACCGCCAACACCCCCCTCCTTTCTCGGGCCCGACCTCTCTTCCAGCCGTGTGCGCACCATGACTCTGCGGGAAGCGTTGCTAATAAATGTTATAAATCGAGGGGTTTTAAATGCCGAAAAAAACTGAAAATGGAGAGGATGGGTATGCAAACGAAATTAATGAATATATCTTAAATGGGCGTGGCTCAGGCAACCCCTGGGGCGTATTTGGACGCACCGAAACAAAGAGAGAAAAAATAGCTTTTAGGCTTCCAAACGACAAGCAGTGGCCTCTCCAATGTTGTAACACTCGACACAAACATGTTCGCCGCACCTGAACAGTGAATAAAGAAGTCGAACACAGCAGCAATGCGCAAACTCAAGTCCAAAGTGCAGGTTTCCGCGGCCGGGGTCAGAATCCACTTGGCGGTCTGGGCGACTCCGCGCCCCAGGCCCGAACGCCAGTGTTTCGGTCATATCAGACAACAAAGGAGACACAAATGTGTCTCGTGTCCAGCACATACAGCGCACGGGTGAAATGCTATCCAAATGCAAAAAGGATTACAAAGTAAAGATTGCAAGCTTTAATTTTATACCAAATAAAAGCATTTTGAATGAAAATTCACAAAGTTAAAGCTTTTTAAAACATTATATAAATAGCTATAACGTCGAAACAACTTGAACTTTGAAAACAGAATATCAATAAACAATATTTACTCCACGTTTCCTAAAACATCTCTAAAAAAGGCGAGAAACTGGGTGTTAATGGCTCCCTTAAATTCAACTTAAGTATCGTATCTTTGGTCCAGATGTTTTTACATTCAAAGGTTATATTGTTTTTTCTGAGACATTGCAATCAATTTTTATCAATACAGCCTAAAATATAGCAGCAATATTAGCCAGCTGATCTTCTTGACCAAGTCCTGAGAAATGAGGCAGTAAATGGTTTGAATTAACCTACTTGTCACTGTATATTCAGTAGTGTTAACTTGCATTAGGAAATGCAACCGATGATAGGCCTATAACAATTTCATGAGCAATTTGATTATTCTAAACAACAAATTTTCTACAACTTTCACTCTTCAACAATACGAAACTAAATTAGCTGGACCACTCTCGCTTTACCTCCCCTTAACGAGATTATCATTACTATTCTTTCGCTCAGTGTCAGCCCACGACGGCAAGCAGAGCAAGAGCTCTGTTCCCTCTGCACCTGAGACTGCCTTAAGCCCTTCGCAGCCGCCATCGCCCTTGCCTCGCCTCTAATACGGCGCAACCACCACCGTATCGCCGCAACAGCCCGCACCACATCTTCAGTTCCGCAGCCCTTACCGACGCACCACCGCCATTACCACTCCTCCCGAAACACCTACAGGTCTACCATCTTCTGCACTGTCGCCGCATCCATCTCCGCAAGCACTACCTTTCATTGATTAATGGTTCCGGGCGTGTCAACTGCTAAGATCGTTAGTTCCGTGTGTAGTGCATACTTTTGTCGAGAGATGGCGGTGTTATTCCCCACCGGATGGCGATATCCGGCGCCGACCTACAGCCCGCTAGCACGTTTTGCCCCAGCAGGTATATCCCACAAGCGGGGTTTCTGCCCCAGCTCGAAGTTACTGACCGGTCTCCCGGAATCTTCGGTGGTATAGTGAGCGTAAGTGTAAGTTTGTGTAAGTATATATATCTGAGGATAGGACAAGAAAGAGGAAGCACAGATTACGGGCTGTTCATGGCTAATGTGTTTGTATCCTCCTCAAGCACTCGCCATTTGTTGGTCGGAGAAACTACGGAACACCCGCCGTCACCAACACCCCGCCGTCACCAACACCCCCTCTCCGCCCCGATCACCCCACACCCCGCCGTCACCAATCCCCCCCCGCGTCACCAATCACCCCCCGTCACCAAACACCCTCCCGGCCGTCACAAACACCCGACCCCAGTCCCCCCACTTCCCGCCGTCCACAACCACCCCCCCCCCCTCCCCGTCAACCAACAACCCCCGTCACCAACACCCCCGTCACAACACCCCCCCGTCACCACACCCCGCGGTCACCACACACCCCCATTCCACGCCACACCCCCGCTCATACCTACACACCCCCGTCACAACACCCCCCGTCACACACACCCCCCGTCACCTACACACTCCCGCTCATCAACACCGCCCGTCAATCCTAACACCCCCGTCACAACACCCCCGTCACCAACACCCCCCGTCACCAACACCCCCGCCGTCACATAACACCCCCCCCGTTCACAACACGCCCCCCGCTCCTAACCGACCACTTCCCCGGTATCACCACACCCTCCCCGTCACCAACCCCCCCGGTCACCCAAACACCCCCCGTCCCACACCCCCCGTCACCAACACCCCCCGTCAACACTCCCCCCCACCTCTGCAAAGCGCCTTCACCCGTCGCCGTCGCCCAGGCCCAAGCTACCACTCGCCGCAATCCTTACCCGGCCGCTGCAGGCCCGGCTTCGGGGCGCCGTACAAAGGGCCGGTGGCGGCGCCGGAGCGCGTGCTGCCAGGCCCCGCGGCAGAGGATCGCGGGATCCATCTGGTCCGGCTAATTGTGCACCCGCGAAGCCCTGACGAGCCCCCCTCGGCGCAGCCCCCGACGCTCCGGCGCCCGCCCCGGCGCCGCCACCGACGCCCGCCCGGCTTCGACCGCGGACTCCGGCACTTCCAGAGAGGGGCGCACGGCTTGCTTCCCCGACGACGCCACCGTTTGACTTCCACACTTCGCAGAATGCTGCAAATGCTTTCGCTAAATCCGATCAGGCGAACTGATTCAGAAATTCGCAGTTGAGTTGACCTCAGTCTGGTCAATTTCCGCGCTCTCAGAAATAATTGAAAATGAAATATATGCACACTTTAAGTGCAACACAATTCCATTAGTAAATACGATTTTAAGTAACTTCAGATAACAGTTTCATAAGTAACGTAAAGTGTCAATTGTAATTTTGCACCTGCAGAATCAATTGCAACTACGTAAACGTAAAATAATTAAGAGGTTAGGTGTAAGAGCAGGATTTACGGTCTCAGCCTCGACAGAAATGGATATCATCATCATTATTATTTTTCAAGTTTTTCGTTTAGCGAGGGGTCCTACAGCCACCAGGACCATTGGAGAATCAAGGTGCCTGCTTCGCTCGGGGGCGGTCAGGATTCAACGTGAAGTTATAAAAACTTCCTCAGGATGCGTGCAGTACTGAGGAGAACAGCCTTTTGCAATAATTAAATGTGCTAGTTCTTAAGTCCAAGCATTGCAGACGATGAAAACAATTCTTCAGAGATCAAGCTATTTGCAGAGATGACCACAGGAACTACTTCGTCAGAAACTAACCACCACAGGTCGCTCAGTTCAATATCCAACGCCTGGCCTTTTTCTGTCTCTTCCCCGACCCGATGAATGCCAGAGCAGGACTGAACCAAACTGGCCACGGACCTCGCAGTATCTTTCATTCCTCTTCCTTGAAAAATTCTCACCCCTACTTACACTTTCACTCTACGCACTATACTACTTCACCGGGACACCAGACGGGAGTTTAGAGCTTCTCGCGGACAGGGCGATGTCCCGCTGGAGGGAGACAGCCAGAGAAGGACATTCCCCTCAAGGCGACGTGTAGGCCGGCGCCGTCCAGCGGGAAGGAACCCGCTACCTCCCGCAATAAAGCATTCACATCGGTAAACGGGCTAATTGTACTGCAGTTGACATTACCAAAATTATGAATAAATCAATAGCCAACCTGCCACCGCCGCTGTGATTGTTTCACCTTCGGTGTCGTTTCCTCCATCGCCCTTGACACGACACCATCGTGGCCCGTACCATGGCTCGTACCGTCATCTTCAATACAATCACCGTCGCCCTCCACCGTCGCCCTCCACCGTCGCCATCTTTGCTTTGAAGCTCTCCAAGCTCTCGCCCACCCTCTCCGGCGCCTTTCCGACGCCCCCGCGTTGCTTCCTCCGCCACCGCCGCTGCCACTTCCCGGGCGGCCGGCTGTCCCGCCTCTCCTGCCCCTGCAATGTTTATTGGAGGCCGCGCGTTCCCGGGCCGCCCGGGGCCCTTGTCCGCGCGGCGAGCGCCGGCTCGGGAAATATTTTAATAAAATTAAAGTGATTACGGGGCGAAGGGGCGGCAAAGGAGCGGCGTCAGGGAGAGGAAGAGAGGGAAACGCGGAAGAGATTGTTGGAAGGGGGCGTAAAGATGAGTAGCACCAAAAAGGAGCTAAAATTTTAGAAGGAAACAGAAAAAAGCAGTGACAGAAAAATGCGTGGACATCCAGGCAATGTTAACAAAGCCCAAACCTTTTCACGCGTTCGCCGAGAAAGAATACTTAGGATGTTTCTCTTAAGTTTGGAATACGTATAATATGCTGAATAACATTTATTTTTTTGAACTCTGAGGGCGTAATGATGATACAGTACATCTCATTATGTTCTATTTTATAAATAATGGACGAAAGTACGCCAAACTTGGTGTCTACCAAGCAATTGGTTTTGTACGTCTCACAGCATCAACGACAGCAAAAATGTTTGCGAATGTTAACAGTATTGAAAGCGTAGATATCCTCATCCTGCGTCAGTTGATACTTGACTGTCCAGGAGACGCCGCCTCTTACGCACAATTACCACATTAAAAAAACGCTCCCAATTGGCTCTGAAGAAGGTCTGGAAACGAGACGTCATGTCGCCCGAAATTTGGCAACTGTGTGTGGACGTGGTGTCTCCCCGACAGCCAAATGTCTGGTGACGGTATTGATATCTGATTTTTCTATTTCAATTATTTCTATTTAACGTTTTATTGTCTGGGATTCAATAGTAAGATTGTCTTCGTATAATTCATATGTAAATCAATAGGACTTATTTATATTGTAGGTGCGGTGATGACAGTGGATAGAATTCCGTTTAAAGGTAAACAATTGATGTATATATCCCGGACTTCGCGTGAAATGGAATTTGCGAGAGAATGGAGGTAGCTACAGTTTCTCCACCACTGAACTATTTCTAAAAAGGCCCCAGAGAATGTAAATTTGGAGACATAATATTTTATATAAAATTGTAGCAAAATTATATCCCTTACTTTCCCAGAAAAAGAACAATAAATAAGCCTGAAAATGTTATTTGGTGACGGCAAAATATTTTAACGTATACGGATATCCAGTGCAATAGTTCTTTACGTGCTTAGAATAACAAAAATAGTGCTGTTCCATACCAACACAAGAATATCAAATATTTAATGGGCACGTATTCTTCTTCGGGTACCTTATGGCACACGATGCCAGCTTTGTTACAAACAATGAAGTAGTGTGTTTGAGAATTCCTTCGGTACGAGCTGTATGAAAATAACACAATAAAATATTTGAATTTGTTAAATCGACAAAATACATCAATTAACATTTGCTGGGAGAGCTGCACTTTTATTGTGTCGCCGATGATTCTAAACAGCAACCAATGATTTTGGTGTCTGAAAATAAAACAATTAGGTTGTGAACATACAATGGCTACAAAATTTGATTTCCAACGTTAATATTCCCAGGAACATGTGTGACACCTGCCTTGGCGGTATTTTCACGTGTCCTCAAAATCTCCTCGAGCATACATCAGCTCCTCCCCGCGCTCAAGGAATAAGATATTAACGTCTCCGCCAAGGGATTTCTATAAAGCACAGAAAATCAATAACCGCTAAAGGCATCAAGCTATGCGAAAATATCTTTTGCTACATATGCACCGTGATCGCGCATCAGTTAGTTCTGTTGTTGATTTGAATAATACGAGCTAACGGTGTCGTAATGGGAATTGTATATTGTTCCGAGAACTTGTCTAATGTATTATTACTCGCGCAACTTCTCTTGGACGATGACCCTGCTTCCTCCTCTCTGACACAACAAACAGCTGAAGGCGAAAGCTCGCAGCGAGTACTGATGACAACATTCCAAACACAACACTGGCGCGAAACAGAAACAGTTTTCTTTTGAAGCCATTTTTTTTCTCCAAAAAAAAAAAACTAAAGAAATGGCCGAATCAGATACGTATCTCTAACAGGAGATACTTTGAACTCCTGAGAAAGTTAGAACGCAAATTATTGAAAAAGTTGCGAAGAAATGAGTAATTCTCCAGAGATTGGCAATTATTCATAAAATCTAGTGGCAGATTTCGTAACTAATACCCCCACTCTACGCGTATTTCTTCAATTCATCGTTCAAGAAAAGTTGCGCGAGTAATATTAAGCCTTGATAGGGCGCCACAATCTGCTTTTATATATTTTTCTTAGCTACATTGCTGTGCTCCGTGCAAAGGGGCCTGCGATTTTTAAAAGAAAATTACACATCTTAAGCGCGGAATGTTTGAAATACATGATCACAGTTCTTAATTTATGCCAAATACAGCTTATTATTGTTAATTTAATCTCAGGCGTTGAATTTCAAAAAAATTATGCGCACGTGTGCTAAGTGAATTTTCAGAAAAAATCAAAACTGTTATTGTTTTAGATTTTACCAATTACTTGCCACCTCTTACATAGCCGGAGTCTGCTCAGTTATCTTTCAATCCTTGCGCGCATTAGAAATTTGTTATGTAGATGATGGACATTTGAATGTATTCTTTTATCCGAGATAGTTTACGTGAAAAGTGATTGGTTATTATTTAAATTTCACATTTCATTTTTATTAACAGTTTTTTGTAATTCACTTCGTAAAATGTAAAATATTTTGAATATGACACTATTTTCACAGTTTCACCTCGCAATTGAAGCTACATTCATCGTATATTTAAATATTTCTAGGAAGCCTCTTTAAAGACATTTTCATGGAAACTTACCATGATGCAAAAAAAAATTTGATAATTGTAGAAATTTAATTAAATATGAGACTTTGCAATATGTTTTATTAGATAGCAATAATAAATGTATCTAACGTAAAATTAACAGAATTTGATTAATAATAGTACCAAATTATTCACAATCCCTGGTGACTTTTCTATAATATGGTACATATTTTTATTTTAATATATTAATTTGTTGACATGAAGTTTCAATAAACATGTGATATTTATTAAGACGAATAAATACGTTAATTAATAAAAATCAACTAAAAAATAAAAAGCGCAAAAATAATTGCAATTTTACCGTACCTAAAATGATGTGCCAAAAGTAAATCAACTCTTAATTTTTTTATACTAGAATATTTAATAACAAGTACAAGGAAACACTAGCATTAAAAGAAACATGAAAAATGACAAATAATTGAATGAACAATTATTACAAACAATATTAACATTAGCCCAGTAGAACAAAATCTTTGACATTTTATCTTGTGGTGTTTGTGTTGAAATTTGATAGTTTCTTTTCTCTGTAAAAGTGCTCAAAGTGCTTAAAAATTCATTTCCTGATTTTGCACAAATTTTGGCATTTGATTGCTCATTTTCTTAACTATCTCTAAAATTTTCACCGATATGTTTCATATTACTATAATACGAATATTTGTTGTAATTTTTTTTTACATAGAAGGCAATGACAATTTCGGCGTAAATATATTTCACCATTTACAGGAAACCAAGTGCGTCAGCGTGAATTACACGGTTGGAATCTCATTTTTAAGCAAATGGGATTGGTTGAAATAATTATATTTGTTCTTACAATTAGACTTTTAGTACGCGAATGAAAGATTCATCGCAAGCTTTTGTAAAAAAAAGCAATGAAGTCCAAAGTAATTCATTGCCTTGTATAATATATTTTACAGCATACAGTATGAAAATTTAAACTAATTGCAAAAAATCACAAATCCAGATAATACTATACTGTAACAAATTTTTAATAATATTTTTATTACAATAAATGTACCAAAATTAAAAAATAAACGCAAATGCGTATTTCAGGTTTTCCAGCACCGCATCTCTTACGAAAGCACAACGCAAGTAGATGCAAGGAATATTTTGAGAGTAAATGGGGATTTATTGATATAATCCCAAGTAATGCGACTTCTTTTGAAGAGAAAAATTATTTCCAGTTGAAGGGCGTCCTCCGAACCAGAATAACAAAACCACAGAACACACGCTCCAACACGTCATCTCTCTCGCGCAAGCGCCAAATCTTTTCATCCATCTCATCGAAATGTCTGCGGGCGACTCGAAGCTGTTCGGCGACGCTCGTCACTTGTCACTCAAGCTCCACACGTCTCCGCGCGAGCGCGCGCGTCGCTCCGCCGACGGAATTGCGAGCGGTCGCCGACGACAGACTGGCGCCTGCGACGCGAAATTCAACAGCGCGGTACTCCGCGTTGATGTCACCGTAAAAACCACAAAGAGGAAAAAATGACGAGCTAGGGGACCATTATCGATATAAAAGCGCTCTGTCCTGCGGTGCGGGGCCCTCTTTGTTGCTCCCAATAGTTTTTACGGCCAGGTGATTTGACGCGACGGCTTTTGTGTACCTGTGATAAACGCTGTCCGATTGTATGCAGCCGGCCTCCTAGCCGTTTGCCAGTGCAAGGCGCGTAAAACACGCGCTTGCGTAATGTGCCTTTGCTATGTAATTACCTTTATCATCCCGTCGAGGCTGGCCGTGGTGTTTGACCAGCGCTTTTGCTCCCCCTGCCCTGAATGTTCATATCTGGGTCGTTTCGAATGGAATTTGTAGCGGACGAAACGGGTAGAATTTGGCCAGGTGCTCCTGTTTCTTCTTGGAAATATTGCACTGCGGATGTTTTCATTCATGCCAGTCAGTGAGTTCACATTCGTAACAGTTTTAAAAGAGATTTTATCCGACTTCACTAAGAAATCAACGAAAGATTTTCTCCCGGAGACCGCACGCTTTTGTTTCCATCAAAACATTTGGACAATTACTCGTTTTTAGATTGTCAAAAAAGCACATTTTGTCTGCATGATCTCTTCGTCGCTCGTAGAGTTTTGGCGCATTGAATCTCGTGTTCATGTTCAATATTCCAGTGTGTTCCCAGATAGTTTTCCGCGGCCCTTCAAGCAAGGAGCGTAATGCTCTTTTGTAGTGTATTTATCTTTATCATGGGGACAAGCCGAGGTGTAATGTCTAGTCTCAGGTCTATATAATCCTCTGTGAAATCTATATCCTCTGAGAAAATCTAAGTGCGTTCATATCTACGTTGTTAGATAGGTAATTCTTTTGGTAACAAACTGGATTTGATTTTACCAAGAGTTCTAATTATTTCTTCACGTATTTCCTTCGCAGAACTGTACGCATTCATTTACACAATTCAGTTGTTTATTATTGTTATATTTCACGTCTTTTATAGAACTAACTTTAATTCGTCTACACACATCACTGGATACGTCACTGCTTGCTACTTATGCACTACTAAAAAAAGGTATTACGCTCTATTTACTGAAAAATAATAAAAGGCTTGTTTTTAGCCAGAAGAAATATTTTAAACAAGAACAAGTTAAAATACGAAAAGCAATAACGTATTATTCTTTCCAATTATTTTCGAAAAAACAGATGAGTTATCTTTTGGCAAATTATGTTATATGGAACGTGAATTTTATAAGCAGATGGAATTTTTAATATGATGTGCCTTAACATAACGATGGTGTACACTATGGTGTAATCAAGAATCCATCATCAATTCTATGTTGTTACTTTATACATAGGGAATTTACATTTTAGGTGTCGATCTTTGTTGCTCAACACAGTGACATTCATTTTTAGTAAATGGCTATTAAAACTAATTTCCATTCTGTGCACGTTTCTGTACGTTTGACACACATCAGAAGTATATTTTGTATGCAACTTCAAAAAAATAATTGAGTTCTACGGTTATAATGTGAGCAACAATAAACCGTCAAATTATTGTAGTTGCCATTAACTTCTTTTAGGAGCCTGAGATTGGTCGATATTTTTTTTTATTATCAATATTGAGGCAACCTGTACGCAGGTAAGTTGCAAGATGAAAAAGAAAAGTCACCTTGATGAATTCCGTTTTCCTTTCGCAGTCACCACCACCGTGTTCTGGCTTTCAAGAGTCCACGTGGAGAGGAGTCGACGGTAAGGAGCTTACGGAAGGAGTCTCTTTTTAATGACATCAACTGTGACCCGGACGCGACGTAAACCAAACAGCGTCTGAGCGGCGATGCAGTAAGTTGGAATTGCTTTGAGTCTCAGCTGCTGAGGACTGTCGCGGCCAACTGCTGGAATTTCGACGCAGCGCAGAAGTCCTTTCTCGACGCCAAGCTTTGTTTCGGCAAGGAAATGAAGGTGAATGGAGGGAGGTCTGATGGCGCGCGCTCGGAACAGAGGACGACGATCAATGCAACAAATTAATTTGGACGAAATGTTTTCGTCGCAGCGGGTGGACCCATCAATCCCACAACAGCTCTCTTGCCTTTTCACAGTCTCCCCCCTCTCGCAATGAGGCTAAAACCATCGGACAGTAAAATTTCACTTCATATGTCGATACCAATCTTTTTACAGAGACCTTTTTTTTCACTCAACTCAAAATAGCGCCAATTTGCCTGCCAATGTCCGTTGCGTGCTGATTGAACAATAAAAAGATGTTCGCGCGGAGACAAAAGGGTAGCATAACGGCAAACTGCATAACACTCCAATTCTATGTATCTATAACCCAGAAGCGATGCCAGTTGAACAAGATAAATTGATTTGGGGGATTTGTTCTTAAGTAAAGGTCGTGCAGAATAAAAAATATAGTTACTAAGGGATTTTGTGCGAGAGTCAACCCTATCAGAAACATTTTCTATGAGCTTTATAGTGCATTCACGCCTAGTATTTTTGTTTTTTGGTATTATTTTGAGCAATTAGTAGTATAAAGTAAGAAAAAAAATTAAGAGTAAACATTATGAAGAGTGCACACGGCACCAGATTAACTAATTCCATTCGCGAAAATTACATTCTCTCAGCCTTAGTCACCGCTCTTTGAAAAACATGACATGAACAACGATAGATTTCCAAAGAATGTGGAACATCCGGGCGGGGCGACGGACTATGTTCCACTGGCAATGGCGCTGCAGGCAGCGCATCGCGTGGGGAATAGGTCACTAGGCCCGAGCCGATGCTTAGCTTGGGTAGAGTGGCAGGAGCATACGGGTCGTTCAGGCGACATTGCGCCAGAGCCGCTGCAAGGGTGTGCACCGAGCGAGGGGCGAGGGGGCTTCGGCGCGGGGCGATGGCCCCTCGCTCGTGGGCGGTGGGGCGCGGAGCGGGGCGACATCCCGTCCGTGGGCATCTGGACTGGCGCGGGGTGTCGCATCTCGGGGCCCTAGGCGCCTGCGAGGCCCCAGGCTGCCGTGGTGCGGTCGAGGCGGGAACCCGCGAGCGCGCGCGTGGCGCGGATAACCGGGGCGCGGCGGCGGCGGCGGGCGGAGATTGGGCGTCGGCGGGTGGGCGCGCGCTTCGATAAGCCGGCGCTGCGGTCGATAAGCCCGCAGATTGCGCGTAATGCACGCGGGCGATCCGCAACCGCCCCAGGCTGCGCCACGCCCCACTTCCCCCTTCGCCCCCCCCCCTCGGCGCAGCGCCGCCCGCCGGGGGCGCCAGTGTCGCGCTGCCTCGCGCTAAGCGGGGGCGCCACCACACGCCCGCCGTCCTCAGCGCACCACCCGTGGCCACTACCCTCCGTGTCCGCCACTTCCTACTTCCTTCCGTTCTACGGCGTCCCTCTCCCGTGCTGAGCCTTCAGTCGCCCGCCACCACCCCCACAGGGCTTCGGGGGCGCCTCTGTCGCACCGCCACGCCCTGACATGGTCGCCGCTACACGTCCGCCGTCCCCAGCGCGCCACCCGTTGCCAACTTCCTCCACGCCCACCTTCCCCCACGGCCCACCGCCCGACGCTCCGTTGGTGCACGCTGCCCACCATCCACCGCTTGCCATCCGCCGGTCCTTCCCTCGCACGTTGCCCACGACGAGCGCTTTTGTCTCACACAACCCCAACATACCCGCCGTCTGCAACCTGGCTCCCACCCTCGGCCACCTCCCGCTTTCCTAGTTCGCTGCTCACGGACAAGCGGCTCAGATTAGCTTAGGATCACTTTTACACGAGATGTGTGAAAGTGAATTTAATGCTAGTGTAAGTGAACGTAATGGGTGAGGAGAGGACAAAAAGAGGAAGGAAAGATCGCACGTTGCCCGTGGCCAGTATGTTAGGGGACCGCTCCGCCACTCGCCTGTCGTTGATCAATCCCACCGTTCTCACATGATATACATTTTTAAAACGTAAAAAAGACTTAAATGGTTACTATTTTTATTATTATTTTTATTATTATTTTTATTATTATTTTTATTATTATTTTTATTATTATTATTATTAGACTAAGATGCCATTAACACAAAGGCCTCCTGCCTTTCGTAGCGAGCGCTGAATGAAGTGATTGGGTGATGATGCGGGGTGAAAGGAGTAGAATAATGGTGCGAAGTGGCAGGAGGGGCGGTGGAAGGTGATCATCGTATCTTTTCAACCCTGCATCCCAGCATTTGCCTTATGACCGTGCCGTCTGCACGAAGAACTCTGGATGGCTGGTCCGGGAATCAAATCTGGACCTCCCGACTGCGAAGTCAGCGCGTCACGCACTGAGATACATTTCTAGAATCGTCATACGTATAATCAAAATTTCAGTTTTCATCTATTTATTGTGTCATTTGAGAAACTGTTTCACTAGCAAAATTTGAGCAAAGCCGATCATACGTTATTCCACGATTAAATTAGCAGAACTTCTGAACTCTACGGCATCTCTTCATACGAAGCAGCCTGCAGCCTGTAGCGAGGCAGACCTGGTCAGCAATGGGTATACAGATATTTTCAATTCTTAGGCTTTCGGTCTCGGACACTTCGCTTTCTACCTTTCAAAACTTTTAACTCCATTCATCATTCATAAAATTTTAATGCATTCATAAAATACTAACTAATGCGATTTAAGCATTTTGCCATGGTAAGTAATAATTGCAAGGGAATATCTGATTTATGCAAAAATTGCAAACCATTTTTACGATTTTCACTTTTAAATATAGAAGTATTTTTAAATGTTTGTTTATTAATAAAATATATTCCATTGTACTGAAAACCATCTCAAATGGCATTTCTGGCAGTAAACTATTCTTTTTTTCAATATATTTTAAAAATAAGATGAATGTAGAAAAAGTGGTCATACTCACTTCAGCTCATTTCAAGACCGTCTCGGGATCACCTGAAAGCAAAATAACTACATGTAAGTCTAATATTTTTAGCATTATATAAATTAGATACTTATTGTACATTCAGTTTATTAATGTGGTATATGTACGTTTCTTAAATAATATTGTGTTTTCTAAAATTATGCACTCCTTGTTTTACAGTTTGTATACGTATGAAAGTAGACAATGGTCAGCTGGCAAAATGAAAAAAGTATAAAGCCCATGAAATAGCATGAGTGGTATACGCTCTCTTTAGATGACAAATTAGCAATATTTAACAAAATATTTTATTAAGAATCGTTTCATGTGATCAGTAATCCCATTTTCTGCTTTCATCTAAAATCATGTTCTGGTTGTCTACTCAGACATTTTAGCACGAGCCTCTACATCATGTACGCTATCTAGCCGAATTACAAACTTCGCCCACCTGGGCAATGAACCTATTAAAGCCGATCCGGTGGCCGAGATCGCTAAGGCAGTAGTGCTGTAGCGATCTTGGACCGAAGGTTCGCGGGTTCGAGTCCCCCGCCGCGGGCATGGCTGTATTGTGTTCGTCCTTTCACCCCATATCATCATATCGGGTCATCCTCACAGTTACCATACCGTTACAAGCAATAGTGGTCGCTAATGACCTAGTAGTTGATGCGACCTTAAATAACAAAAAAAACTTATTAAATTTTATATTATGATTGTAGTATGTATTTTGAAGCTCTGAAATACTTTTGAAATATTAGAATGATATACCGTGTACGTAACGTAACGTACACGTACACGTAAACAAATATGATGCGAGGGTTTCTACTGAAAACAAAACCATCGCCGACCGACAAAAGAGAGGCGACAAGCGCGAGCGCAGACAGCTCTCGTCAGCCGAGAGGGCGACAGCCGCACACTGCGCTCCTCCCGGCTCGTCGGGCGGCGAACGCGAGCGCTACACAAGCGAATGATTTGGTGGTCAACTCTCTGAAATGCTTATTTCTCTCTTCATCTAATGCATAACGCAAAAAACACTATTCTATAAACTGCAATAAATGAAATAATTTAACAAAACCAGACATCACGAAAATTGTAATACCACAATATAGTGTACACTAATATACTACATTATGTTATTACAGTATTCGAATACACACACACCTTTTTATAGGAGGAAGATTTTTTGTTAGAAGATGTGGTTATTTGAGGTGAGACAGCCTTTGGCTCTTTCTCCACACTCCTATTTTCGACGCAGGCTTATTTCATACCTATCTTCGGCGCAGGTCTCGTGGATCAATTTCGAGAAAAAGCTATTCCAAGGCGACCCTCGATATGCCTAGGTGTGATTCCTACTAGATCTGCTACTTGTCTGTCTTGGATAACTATTTCCCAATTGTCTGGTTGGGAGAATGCTCTTAGGACCTCAATAGCGCCGGAAGTTGATGGGAAGATTTACATTTCTTGAGCATCTACCAGGTTTTTTTTACATAAATCAAACGTGACATTGCTACTGTGGGTTGTGCTGCCTTTCTAAAATCCACGCAATGAATACCTTTAGTTAGCAAATAAACTATTGTCTCATGGAGGTTCTCGTAAGCAGTGTCGTACTGACTGATAGCTTAGTAAGTGCAGAAAGAAAAATGGCAGAATAACAATCAAACATTTTCATTTTTATGTCGATCGAAACTATTTTATTGTCCTTGTATATTTCCAGGGGACCTAACAAATCCATAGACCAACCCCCACATGTCACGAAGCTGCATTATTTACTTTTAATTTCTACGTGCATTGGAAATTAGACGTTTTGTAACACCCTTTGTGCCTCATGAAGTGCTTGTGGGTGTCCAATTTTTGTATTCCAGAAGCCTCATATGAATAATTGTCCCACAACGCACAAATTGTGTCTTGTAATGGGAATAAAATATTAATTCTCTTTACAGATATACCATACCCGTCTCACCTCACAAGTATCAAGCGACACCGCAAGCGAATCTACCGAGAGCTGACAAAAGAAAAGCGCTCTGCGTGAGCAAGGAGACACTCTTCGTCGCCGCCAGAGGGAGCGCTGCGAGCCCGCCGTCCGACTGGGGCCACCCTGCCCGTCTCCTGCCAGCGAACACGAGTGCTATATAAGCGAACGGATGGCCGTATCAGCCGGAGAGGTGTCTGCGAGAAAAATATGAGAAAAGTGCCAGCCTAACAAGAGAACGATGGAGCTCCTTCCCAGATATTGATGGCGCGCCTTCCAGTGAGGATATTGATAAAACGAAAGGCGGAGGAAATCCCAGACGTCGAGATTCTGCGCGGGCGCAGCGCCCAGGAGTGGGGGGGGGGGGCTGGCGTAGAAAGAAGAACCGAGACAAAAGAAAAGAAAAGCACCACGACGCGTTTGAGAGAGAGGAGGAGAGAGAGAACAAGAAAAAATAAACACCGTTTCCTGAGACAAGGCACGGCAATTTATACACAAGTCGCTAGCCCTCCGCGGAAGAGGCCCGTGTCGAGATGCGCGCTCTCTACTGGCAGTCTCGGGAAATAAACTTCGCGAAGAACTCGCACTTAATCATCGTTTTGAGCAAATTAGTAGCGTTAATGTTCGCGAGGCTGTGCCCCGGACCGCGGGCTCGTCGAAGGCGCGGGGAGAGGGGCGAAAGATGCAGAAAACTAGGAATCGTGTCGTGTATCGCGGCATCTTGATGCACTGCTCCAGAGGGCGGGGAACGGGAGGCGAAAATAATCGCCTCGCCTTGGGAAGAGACCGAG
Organism: Gryllus bimaculatus; assembly: GCA_017312745.1. Lineage (NCBI taxonomy): Eukaryota > Metazoa > Arthropoda > Insecta > Orthoptera > Gryllidae > Gryllus > Gryllus bimaculatus. The sequence continues at coordinate 1,720,657 of BOPP01000198.1, forward strand.
GAAATAAAGTTTAATGAAGTCGTCGCGGTTTGAAGTTTTACTTTGGGGAATTAGGTGTGGAAATGGGCATAATTTTCTCGTAAAGAGAGAGGTTTTTGCGTACAGTTGTGGGAAGAATTTCAAGAAGAGATAGCGTAAAATTAATAAGGTGGTTTTGTTGGAATGAAATATATTTCCTACTTTCAAAATAATATGCATGGGGTGAATATCATTTTCAGCCGTATAATTCGTTGTTTTTGTTGTTTAAAATTATTTCCTGGCCTTCATGAAATATTTTGTTTGCTTGATTTTTAATGAACTTTTATTTCGAAAATTATTTTTTTAAGAAAAATAGGCTTTTCACTCTTTTTTACTTGAAAATGTAAATTGAAAAATTTTGCAGAAGTGAAAAACTTGTATGAAAAACTTTTATGTAGGAAATAAAGAACACTATCTAACATTTTTCTAATTAAAATATTAATATGCAACTAATTCAATTTTATTTTAATACGAGATAATTTGAAGTGTAAAATAGAGAAAAAACTAATATTATATTAAATTTGGAAAATTATATGATGCAACTATTAATGAAACACTGTTTATGCAAAGAAGTATGTAGTGAGTAAATGCAACACGTTCTTTATTACACAATTATTTTTTATTTTGTTTCCGTAAAAGATACTTTTTTAAACATTTTTGTCTTGAACACTATTCCGTTAGCATCGCTAGTTAAACAAACCACAGTAACATTTCCACTCTACACCGCGTTTCCACCTCGACCCCGAGACTGAAACATATCTCAGCGACAAAGTCATTTGCCATATTTGCCCCCTCGGCACGCTGTCCAAGCCACAGACACAACTGGCCACTCCTAAACAACAATATTTACGAACACACGTGCACACATGTCCTACATCTAAATGAACACAAACACGCATAAACGCACTCGCATTAACGCACACAAACGCCCATGTGCGCCTCCGACGGTGTATTTGCCCCCGGTGCCAGCGCACAAGCACACGCCGCCCGCGCCGCCCACGCGCAAACAGCGGCGGCGCGCCGCCCGCCCGCCTGCCTGCCCGAGGGCGCGTCCCGGCGCCCGGGCAACTCACCAGGGGGGGGGGAGCGCGGCTGAATAGCCGGTCGACCGGTCTTTGCGGCGAACACGTCCGCTCAGTGACCGCTGACTAAATTCGTGGTGAGAGAAGGGAATTGATGAATTATTGATTACTAGTGATTCTGCATGTTTTATTGCGCCACCCGCATGTGTTTTTTTCTCGGGAGGTGGCGGTGTTTTTACTCGGTGTGTGATGAGATCCGGCGCTGACCTACCGCCAGCTAGAGGGATTTTCTCCAACCAGGTATCTCCCTCCAGCGGGACCCCGCCCAATCGGGGAAAGCTCCAAGCTTCCGACAGGTCTCCCGGCATGTGTGCTAGCGTAGTGAATGTACGTGTTTGTCTGAGTAAAGGAGTAGGATAAAACAAGGAATGGGAAGGAAAGACCATGCTCGGAAATCTATCGATCAGAGTAGCCGACCGCTAGAATTCTCCTCCAGACAGAGACAGAACTCAACCTAGCTATCTGGTTAGTGTCGAAAATCCTGCCACTGTCCGCACTTAAAACAAAGGACCACCCGGTCCGAGGCAATACAGTGAAATCAATTGATGCCCTGAGTCTTCTCTTCCGGAGAGCGAATTGAAATTGGTTCTAAACAAGCAAGTCAGGTTTCCTGTCTGTCCTTCGCCAGTTTTGAAGTGTTTTTTTTTCTTTTTTGAAAATTTACATTGACCATGTTGGATTACAGGCAGAATCTTTCAACGCACTGAATACATAGATATAGCTAGCAAATTAATAAATGAATTTACGTAAGGAGACAATAACTCATGAACATAAATAATACTGAGGAATGCCTTTACAGGGACCTGTAAAATCTTATTTAATTGATTAAATATAAAGTTTGTTTTATTTAAAAAAATCGGTAGAGTGTGTATTATTTAATGTAGTCATTATTATGTAGTCATTTTTTTAAATTTATAATCAGCAATATTAGTTTTGCTATCAGAACACTTATAACCTAACTTGCTTGTGAATAGATACCTTAACACAAAAGATTGCACAGTGACAATACCATGAATAACTGTTTTGTTGTTTTACAGAAATTCAGATCTTTCGATAAATATATAGCCTTTTAAGGAAAACACACACAACAGGGCAATCGTAATGGGAATTTTAACGATTTAAAGTTCTGATTTCGCCCTGTTTTAGTGCACGTTGTTCTGACGTTCAGAGAGGGAACAGAAACAGACAGTGCGCAAGTGGTAGTGAGAAATGTATCGCCGGAAAATGCAACCGATGAAACAGTCTTTGATACACAAAGTTCTGATCAGTGACTGCTCACAAAATCCATGTGTGAATTCGTAATTTCATGTTTTCTTTGGTGAGGAAAGGAACGAGGTTGGAGTTTAATTTATTGCTAAAACGGATTTAATTGAGAAATATGGGGGGAAATTAGTCTTGAAGTTGTTCAATTTGGTTCTTATTACTCCGTTCTTTAAGTATTACGAGTATATTCGTGTTCGAGTTATCGTTAAGGCACATCGCATATTTTATCGACAATTCTAATCATTATATTGCGCATTATTATTATTATTATTATTACTATTATTACTACGATTACTGTTATTATTACTATTACTATTATTATTATGATTACTTTTATGATTATTACTATTATTATTATAATTATTATTATTATTATTATTTAATACCACGCATTCCTTGTGGAATATGTAGATGCTATTAGTTCTTAAAAGAACAGTTTCTATAGAAAATAATAAAAAAAAATGCGAAGCTCTAAATGAAAATTGATACGAAAGGTAATCAGATGTAAGATACATCCAGTAGCGAGAACTAGATGGAAGATACAACCCAGAATCAAATTGCAAAGGGGCAGAGTAGGACGGACGAATAGCGGAAGAATTCGAAACCCTGTTGTTGGCATGACATTCACAACAGAAGTTTTGTTTGGTGCTGGCACCAAAACGGAAAACCGAATTCAAACCTTTGTAACTTGATTTAACTTAAAAATATGCTTAGTGCTACCACTGTAAAGAATTAGAAGTTCGATATGTTTACAGCGCGACAGTCTTCGTGGTTCCCAATGTAATGTTCCAACACCCTAAATCAAGTGATCCATTAAATCCCGTGTGAGCTTTCTAGGCGATTAGATCTCCTTCAGTACAGCATTTCGGGTAAGAGAAGGGTCATTGGCTCCTATCGGAATACTACTGAAAATTGATATTTTCTCCGGATAATTCCGGAACATTGTAGGAAACTATTTTAATACTTATTTAGGAGTGCAAAGTTGGGTTCGGGGTGAGGAGTTGTCTCTTATTTTGAATTAAGAAGATAGGAATTGCCATATGAAAAAATCTGCGGGACAATACCACACATTTCTAAATTTAAAAAAAATATGGTCAATATCTGTTCTCCAAACGGCTGCTAAAAATAAACACCAATGCATGATTAAAAAAGAGAAATTCGTAAACGTTGGAAAAGAGTGTTCTCCTATAAGCCTTTTTTCCCTGAATAAAATGTTCTTTGAAAGAAAAAATAAAGTTTAATGAAGCTAATGACGTGAAATACATCATAAAAGGTTTTATATTACACAATGTTACAAAGTTTTATTTAAAGCAATCTGTTTGAAATTAATGTGATGTGTAGTTCAAAGATTTTGAATGTGAAATCCAATTCGTTTCATTACATTTTTCAGGGGAAAAAGTATGAAATCTATATTTTAATTAACAGTGAGAGTGATATATTTAAAATGTACGTTGAAGCCAAATCCATGTGAAATGTGGAACTACTATAGATGATTTTAAAATATTAACACAGTTATAAGTCTTGGTGTGAAGACAGAATAGAAGAAACTGAAATCAAAATAGAAAATAATCGTACAAAGTTCAGTTTTACCAGACAATCGATCTAAGTCTTACAAGTCGCTATACACTTTTTATGAAATTTTTAAAACAATAATTTCCAACCAGCCGAACAATAACATAAGTTCAATAGAAATAAAAATGTTATTTTATGCTAAATATTATTATACTTATAATAATTATTATTATTATACTTATAATTATTATTATTATACTTATAATTATTATTATTATACTTATAATTATTATTATTATACTTATTATTATAATTATCATTATTATCATTATTATCATTATCATCATTATTATCATTATCATCATTATTACCATGTTGGAAAAGTTACATATTCTGATAAATCACATACTCGTGCGTTCTCCTGCAATCACTTGAAACATTCCTTGCGTTTCAGATGAAATGAAAGCAGCCGAAAAGTAAAGGACCCCCGGCTAAGACGTCACACATTCCGAGGCGAGTACGACGTTAAATAACACATTCATAGACATTGCGTGCTCGGGATTTATATTCTTCCCTTATCGCCTATAAAGGATAGCATAAATATGACATACAGCAACGAACGTAAAAACGAGAAGTAAACTGAATTGAGGACCTCATCGTCGCCGCCGCCACCGCCGCCGCAGAAGCGACTGGCGGGCGGGTGGGCGGGCGACAAGAAAAGGCTCACCCGCACAATGGCCCGCCCACGCTCTCGCTCTCGCCCTCGCCCTCGCCCCCGTCTTCGTCCTCGCCCTCGCCCTCCCTTCACTCGGCGGGAAAGAGGGTGAAGCGGAAAACCGCCGTCGCACCCCGGCACCGCGCACTGGGCCAGAACCAAAGACAAGAAGCGCGCACGGAAGCGGAAACAGAAGCAAAACGAAAATATGGAGAGGGAGAGCATGACTGAGTTACTTTTAATTCCACAAGAGCAAACACAGCAAAATTATAATTAGTAAAAATATATATTGAAGAACAATTATATTTTTAAGAAGTATATGTTTTATTTGATGTATGATTTTAAGCAGAATTACGCCCCACCGCCGTCTTCCCGTTCTGTCAGCGCTGCTACGACCTGCAGCAATCACCCTCCTTGCTGTCGTTTCCTGGCTCAGCATTAGTTTCGCCCCGTCTACATCCCGCGCCACCCGCTCGTCCTGCAATACTCGTCCCCGCCAAGTCTAAAGTCCAAGTGTAATGGAAATGCATTTAACTGAATTGTCATGTTATGACGCAGCGCCATCTAGTGAAGTTACAACAAAATGAGTAGCCAAAATCCTTCTCCATGAAGAAAACATTTTGATATGCCAATTTTTATACAGATAGGTCAAACAATAGCAAACCAACATCCATTTTTATATAGATATTATTATATTATCTTCTTATTTTTATATAGAGACTAAGAAGTAAATATTTGTGTAAAAAATGGTGTGTTTAGTAAAATGGGTGTTTTTATTTTGAAAAATAATACAAACTAAAGTACTAGAATCAAATGATACTGGAGAATATTATCTAAGCGTTCATATTTTATAATGAGATTGGCACTTGCTTTTCTACATGTTTTGCATTATTATCAGATGTGCGTATATTCTCCAAAATTAATTTCTGATTTAGATAAACAATTGGTTTCAAATAAATCAAGGCACTATGCTTGTACATACGCTACGCTTGTACATACGATGTCAGTGTAGTGCCCCTGATCGGAAAGTCCTAGGTTCGACTGCCGACGGTGGCAGGATTTTTGACACTAGCTTATCAGCCAGCACGAATTCAGTCGCTGTCTGGAGGAGGATTCTAGCAGCCGGCCGCCCTGATCGGTAGTTTTCTGTGGTTTCTCCTATGAACAGCAGACGAGTGCTGGAGCAGTACCCTCACAAACGGGCTCCAGACGGTTTGGCAGAGAAACCACAGAACGCTACCGATCATAGTAACTTTGGAACTTTCCTCCAGACAGCAGCTGAATTCGTCGTAGCTACCTAGAGAATGTAGAAAAATCCGTCACCGTCAGGACTCGAACCCTAGGTCCTCCCGACTAGAGGCTCTGCAGTGACATCAGTTGACGCCCTGAGCCAGCGAAGCCGGAAGTATTTAATAGTGTGCATTTCTGTCTTTGAAATTACAAAGAAATATTACCCGCGCGCTTGTGCTGTCGATCTGGCCCATTGTGCGCGCCCCCTGCCGTCTTCCAGCCGCCCTCGCCAGCGCCGCTGCGTTCGTCGCCCGCAGCGGCTCTCTTCATTATTCGACTTAACCGTGTTTTTACGGGAAGTCGGCAGCCTCCGAGACGCACTCCTTTATGGAAAATAAAACGCGCCATCCTTCTTCCTTCTTCCCCATACATCGCCCGCCTGCTGGGAAATCATTCTGCCTTTTCTGAGCCGTTTACACTTGGCGCCAGCAACTCGCTGGAGGACAAATTTATCACCGGTGCCCTCTCGCGACGACTCGAGGCCGCGCGGCGGCGGCGGCGGCGGCGGCGGCTAAAGGAGCGCCGAGGTGGAGGTGAAAGAGGGGCGGTGGCAAGGGCAGCGCCTTAGGCGATGGCGGTGGAGGAGAAGACGGCGGTGACGGGTGAAAAAGGTACTGACAAGGAGACGGGCGGGTCGGAGAAGGCAGAGTGGAGATGGCAGAGGCGGGGAAACCTTTGACGGGGACCGATTCGGAAGCAATGAGGGTGACAAATAGAGCAGGGGCCGTATGGGGAAGTAGGGATGGTGTGGAGTTTGTGGCGGATGGAAAGTTGGTGAAAGTGGAAAAAAATAAGGTGATGGA
>BOPP01000198.1:1727424-1753211 GCA_017312745.1 Gryllus bimaculatus
GTCGGTGAAAGTAAGAATGGATTTCAGGGTGGTAGTGACGGTGAAGCCAGGAAGTTCATCTGACGAGCAAGTGAATATTGAACGTGAACTGGTTCGGGAAGGGGCGGGGGCAAAGAAATCTTTTTAAGAATCGTTTACGAGCCGTAGAGCAAAAGGCGGATGTGGTGCCTTGGTGGTTACAGTAAAGAATTTCACTTCGTCTGAAGGCACAAGCGATGAATGTTCTCGTAGTGAGAGTGAAAAGTGAACGATAGGGGTAACGAGGATTGGGACAGAGGTGAGCGTGGGGCTCACAAACGCGTGGAGACTGCAAGAGTTATCAGTGAGCGAGGTGCGAGAGATGAAAGTATCTAATACAATGCCAAAACGCGAATGGCTATGTGGAACTGAGAGGATATGACGAAAGGGTGGCAGTGCCATAGATGAAGAGATCTTAGAGGACTTACTAGGTTAAGGTATTATGAATTGTGCTAAGCACTGCACGTTAATAGAAGGGTGCATGAGAGTGGAAAGGAGTATGCGCTGTACTGAAAGCAAGAGCTCAGTTCCGTAGAATGGATTTATATATCTATTCATTTATCTATACATCTGTCTACCAATCTATATACTTACATATTTATTTGGTATAGAGATTTTTTAATTAATGAAATCACCGCGTCCCAAGAGTGGATTATTGTGAGTACATGACAGCGATAATGATGAGATACATAATGACACCATGGCATGAGAGGCCTGGACATCGCAGGGGCACGGCCCATCCACGCCACGAGCCGCCCCCGTGCAGCGGGGCAGAGACGAGCAGTCAGCTGCGGAAACGGAGGCGTCGAAAAGTCACAACTTGGCAGGCTGCGGGAAGGGGGGCGGCGGCGGCGACGGCAGCGACAGCGACTGCGGCGGTGAAAGCGCGAGCATAAAACCGGCGAGCGCTCGCACACCCAGGATAGCTCTCCGGATTGCGCACCTTCCGAGCGCTTAGATAAATCCGCGCGACGCCGGCGGAGGGACGGCCGGCGCTGTTAAGCAGCAGCGCCCTGCGCATGCGCACGCGCCCCGAGGAACCGTTGCCGGGCCCTGCCCACCGAACTGTGACGGCAGCTTCAACCTCCTGCTTTCACTGCCACTGAATGACAAACTCTAATGCTACTGCAGACAATCCGCTCCTTTGACTTATGTTCACCGTCGATATTCCGAGTTATAAACACAGTTACACAAATTGTGCCAATCGCATTTTTTATCAAAAGTACGCGTATTTCGTCAGCAAAAATATATTTTTTACAATTATTTTTAAAAGTGGTCGGACAGTTCTTTTACTTATTGAAATATGTATTATTCACATGATTTAATTGTATGGTAAATTAATCCATAAGACCTCAGATAAAAGTAATAAAATGTTCATTAATTAAGGAAAGGTAAATACTTTAGAAATTAAATTTCACCTCCTCAAATGGATGACATGACTTAATAAATGTGAGGATTACAATGGATATTCTTGTGTAAAATTAAGTCGTATCACAATTTCGCTGTAATGTAAGTATTCTTGTACCACCAACTACGTATTTTTAAATCACCAAAATAAACATTTTGCGATTATCAATCGCAAATTATCCGTAGCTGAACTTCTAAATGAGTTAACTTAGTAGCATTCAAATGTGATATTGGCAAATTAACCGCAACAGAGAATTTCTAAATAAAAAGTATATAGAAAAATATATTTGAAAAGTTGAAACGTGTTGCCATACGGAGAAATGTTAGTGTAATGACGTTACACGTCGAAATCAATGACTTTACATACGAACTGGAATCGAATAAAACATTTGACTTGTATCAATGTGGGAGACGTGGCAGAATTCTAAACTCTTGATAAAATGGTCGTGATGAATGTAGAGAATATTTTCTGGATTTATTTCAAATTAATGCGAGTAGCAATCAAATCGGATAGCTCCAAAAAACACTTTGGTAACACCCCTTTTATGATTGGCATATCTCTTTTCTAACGACAGTATATTTAACGATATGGCACAATTCAGATTTATAGAAAATACAACTCTTTCGCTCGTTATGAAACGCATCCACTTATTATCACAATTTTAAATATCATTACATTTCACCGCTGTGAAAATTAATCTCTCTACTGATTACGAACATCAAAATGCACTGATCACGTACACGAAAATAACTCAATAACAAATCGTACCGGTGAAAAAAAATTATCTCATTAATTGCCCAGCAATCAATGTCAGCCGCGCTCCGTGCCTATCAGCTCTGCTCGTATCAATCACGTGGCACTGTATCAATCGCGTTGGACTTTCTAATTTCCCATTTCCTCGTCTGCTGTATTATACTGACTCATCCATCACCAGGGCAACGCTCGCATTGTGTCCCGCCAGCGAAGTAGCCTCTCGTAGGCGCTTGGAAGCGCTGGAAGATGCTCTCATCAGCGATGGAAGCGCATTCTTAAGTCATTAATGACCTCAGTGTAAGAACGGAGTAGTGTTTTCGGGAATGGAATTATCTGTTGCAGTTTTATTTCAAAATAAAGTTGTAACCAATTCTGTAAAGTGGACATTTAACTGTAATGCCACTTCTTTTGTTAAGTTGGTTGTCGTTCTAAATAGTTTTCCTCGTATGTATTTGGTATTTTGGGTCGAAAGTCTGACTTTGCCGGCCAGCTAACGGTGTCCCCCATGCCTATGAAGCCTAGTTAAATACCCTACGCACTTGGGGAAAGTGCGTTTTGTTGCGGACATGACATATTCCCTTCAACGTAAATAGTTTTGTTTAATATTTAAAATATTATGAAAAGAAAACTTTTGAATATTTGAGCATTTCAGCATTGTTTTGTTTCTTACTATCATATAAATAAAGGTTTGTTTGGGATTGTTCTCGTGATAAAAAGAAAAAACTCTCTTCACCATCATCAACCAATTTTAGTTTAGTACACTTCCAAAAAATTATCCTTCATATTTTTAACTTGTGTACTGTCTCTTGAAAGTTTCCTGGTGTAGTTTCATTTTACATAAGACAAATACTATATGAACGACATAAACATCTTATGAATTCCTTCTGAATACGATTCACAAATGGGATTTGGAGGTGAGGAACTCAGAGTAAATATCCAGACTGATAAGAGAACATTTTATTTAATATTAAATGGACGCCATTCAATAATATTTTATTACCACAGCTTCCAAACAAACAGTCTGTATCCACCAGTATTCAGTTTTTACTACATCAAAATTTGCATAACGATTATAACATTACAACTTCAAACCAGTCACATATCTTCAACATAACGCACGCCAGTATGTCGTCTGCTACCTCTTCAATTTTAGGCTTGCCAAACAACATTTCAGTTCTTTCATTCATTCGCATCTTGAAATGCATAACATACGTCGATCAATTCTCTGGTCAATGGTTCGCTTTGAGCGTCTGGGTCCGTTTTTCATCTGCCATCTGCTGGTGACTTTATTGAATATTGGATGAAAATAAGGGGAGAGATCCAAATTATTTTTAACAATCGACATTTTAAAAATTCCCAAATACACGCAGATTATATTCCTATCGATTCACAGAATTATTTAACAAAGAGCTTCCTACTGGTTTGGTGGGGGGCGTTGAACATGGTTTCAGATTCTCGCTCGCTTACCACTTTGCTCCTCTCCGAAATCGCAATGTTCACTGCTCCGCTCCCAGTCGCGCCCCAGCGCAGGGACGCAATGTTTTGGCGAGGCCGTCAGGGCACGCGGCTGATCATTTAGGGGCTGTCCGCACTTGTCATGTCACATTACGCCGCAGCCCCCTCATTTATTTCCGGCGTCACTCCACTCCCCTCCCCATCCCCATCCCCATCCCCTCTCCTCAACCGGTCGTCACTCGATGCCGTAATGAACTAACCTTTAGGGCAGTGTCGTAGGTGAAAATAATGCTCTTCTATTGTTTGTTACTGAAGTTTCTAAGGTTCGTAAAGTTATTTAATAGATTAATCTATGATTTTGACCAAATTTAAATGACGTTCCACTGCCATTGCCATGAGGTTGAGCTACATGCATACTATCTCTAAAATAGCTCGTGAGAATGAATATAATATTAAATGAGTCGTTTTCGTAACTTTCAAACTCTGACATTGAATATATTATTAAAGCTTTAACGTCGAAAAAATTGGAGAAGAAACATAAAAAGAGTGGCGAAGAAATTTAAAGACTCTTGTGAATAAAGAAAATACAAATTCAGCGCACAAACTACAATTGAAGAATTTTCACACATTTTGAAAGATTAGATGTACGAGGAATATGCTATCAAAACTATATAGATCGTTTCAGTCAATATTATACAGGAAAATTCTTAAGTAAGTACGAACGTATATATATACATACGTACAATCTAATAGAAATTAATACATACGTACAATCTAACAGAAATTAATACATACGTACAATCTAATAGAAATTAATACATACGTACAATCTAATAGAAATTAATACATACGTACAATCTAATAGAAATTAATGAATCGCGCTGAGAAGTCAGATTCCATGACTGAATTGTGTTTTTAATAAATGTTCTTGAAAGTAGTTTTGTTATAACTGTTTTTTGAAAGTTTTGTTACCATATATTTGAAACACAGTTGAATTCCTTTGCTGCATTAAACTTCTATTCATATTTTTTAGATATAAAGTGAAACGAAGGGAAGTGTAACGCAACAGAATTTCAGTTCATTTATTTTATTTACCCGAAAGTTAGTATGCATATATTTGGATTTGAAGTATATGTATGAAAATGCCATCTGCATGTGCTACGTAGTGACAAAATGTTTTTCTATTGTTATTTTATATAGGTTTTTTGTTTTTTGTAATTGTTATTTCATGTTCCAACATTCTGGTACCGGGCAGCACATGCCCAATGCATCGATCTATAACAGAGCTTCAATCACTCCCTCCATCCTTAGTGAAATGTGCACTCGAGTCTCAGCGCTGCGAAGGGAGCACGGAGGGGTGATTCCAGGCCGCGTTTTGCTCGTCCAGCAGCCCCCGGGGGACCTCGGCACTCGGTACTTCCAAGCACTTCCCGGCACTTCTCCCCCCTGCGCAGCGCCTCCCGAGCCCGTCTCGCGTCGAAAGTTGCACAAAAGACGCTCTCCTGGGCGCTTTACTCGGAGAAACTCCCAAGACGAGTTTTGCTTGAATGTGCACAGTGGCAAAAATGAAGCGAGAATAAGATCGCGCGAGCCTTCAATTTTATCCGCATGTTTATATGCTTTCTCGTATCTCGAAGGGTTTCAATGTGCTGCGACGAAAACTTCTTTCGAACTCTGTGTCATGACGAGTTTTGTTTAAGAACAGCCTTCATGTTTCGAGTATAAAAAGAACAGACTCCCCCGGAGTCCCAAACGTCATTTACCAAGTGTGGAGTCTCTTAAGAGGTGGAATCTTTGCAAAGAGTGTCGGAAGAGGAACAATATAAAGCGAGCATTTTGAACTAAAAAAATGTAAAAACTCGAAAGATATCAACAAATTTACATATTTAACGGCAGCGCAGACATCTGGCGCGCTCTATATGAAGAAGCAGAAAGCTCCCCTCCGTCGCAGAAGTTGCGTCGTAACCGGGCGGCGCGGCAAACGCAGAGGTGCAAATGTCACGTGACTCGTAAACTGCGTCGCCTCGCGGCGGCCTCCCTCGCGTGCTCGCGTCTTCCAAATCCGATTCGAGGAGCCGAGAAAGTTTCTGTGGAGGAGCTGCGAGTTTCGATCCACACTCTCCGATGCGTCGACGCTGCCCAACTCCGCAGAGTGTGAAGTGGCTCGAACGGTGGCGAGGGCCTCAACATAGTATTCGTATCATTGAGTTACACTGAAAAGTGCTATACTCTTCTGTTTCTGAGAAGATGCAGGCCGCATTGATTGATTGATTGATTGGATTGATTATGGGTTTCCTGGCGCGTCAACTGCAACTATGTTTAGTCCCGTAAGTGTAATGCATGGTATGGCATATCTCTGGGTGTAGTTGGATTTCGTCTCCACTGAAACGTGAAGAGCCGACCCATACATCAGTACATTTTCGGTATAAAAGACTACATTATGCTAATTATGTAAATCATAAAATATTGTTAAATTTCTGTCATTTTACATTGATACTTGTGCAGGTATGAAGTACTGTAGTACATCACGATTTACGACACAATTAGAACAAATTTCACCATCTGTCTACCAGGAAGACGATAGGGAGTTTGAGATACCATTTTGGAATCGCTATTTTAATTTCAAAATTAGTGTTTCTGAAAACTTGCAATGCATGCATTGTACGTGTTAATCTTCTGACTGGTTTCTTGACACATGTGATAGTATAGATTGGAACGGTACGTGGGTAAGAGAAGTCGTTAAGACAAAAAATGGTGGGAATGATGGCGAGCGGTCCGTAGCGCCTGCTTACGGCCCGGCTTTAAGGATGCTCCGGCTACTACTCAATTTTGATCAAAAAAAAACGGAGTAGCCAGCCGTCAGAATTCTTCTTTCGCATGCTGCTAAACTCGATAAAACTCTCTAGCTAGTGTCAAAAGTCTGTTATCATCGGGACTTGAATTTCTGAATCTCCTCATCAGAGACGCTGCAGTGACTTCCGTTGTCGCTCTGAGACATGTCGGCAGTTGTAACACTTGCAATCTGCATGCAAACTACAATAAGAAATTATATTATTGTATTTGTTACTAGGTGAAGTATCTTGGTATTGCCCGGGGAATCTAATTCGTTCGACTCCGCCCTGCATCTCCCGGCAACGATTAGAAACAATGTCACCACCTGGGCGCAATGCGTGTGTTGCAAGTTTTCAGAAGCATGAATTTCAAAATTAAACCAAATTTGAGACAACATTTTGGAATCTCATACTCTATCATTTTCCCTGTAGTAAGTCGGTGAAATTTGTTTGCATTATATTGTAAGACTTTATGTATTATATAACTTTACACCTGCCAAATATAAATGTAAAATGATAGAGCTATTTAAAGTTCTTAAAAATATTTTATAGCTTTCACAACTAGAAGAATATACTTTCGGACAGAAAACTTACTATTTACAGTAATTTAGTTCATTCTGATGCTAATGAATTAGAATTGAAGAAATGAATTGGATTGTGAGGAGCATTACCAATAGAGAAAAAAGATTATTGTAGAAGGTGACGAAGAAGAAAAAAACACGCTAGGTCATATTTTAACGGAAATTTGTGGGCCCTAAAATAGGTAATAAATGGCGTAAAAAATGAAGAGCAAGGAAGAGACACCAAATATTGAATGTAGTGATTGAAGAACAAACTAAATAAACATAGTTCACACACCAAATAATGGAGGTAAAATAAATGCAGTGTGTATGGACCTGCTCAAGAGTGGAAAATCACTGATGCTGCTTGTGCAAGACGAATATTCAAGATGTTCCTAATAGTAAACAAATATGAAATATTGAATAAACAGAGATACATATACCATTCAGCAGTAAACGTTGAGCCAAATACTGATGCATTTACACAAATATTCATTTACGTAGACATTGAATTGTCTTTAAAAAACTATATAGATTTAATGTAAGCTGAATACTTATAAAAATATACAATACTTATTTCTATTACTGGAATAACACTGGATATAAGAGTAAATGTATATGAAGTTGTCTCTAATTAACACATACAGTTACATATTTTTTCAACGGTATTTTTTCAACTAGCTACTCGAGTCCGTACACCAACGTATTTTGTTATCAATTCCAACAATACGCATTCCTTTCTATTTTATCGTTTCATCTATTCAGTTTATTATAATTTTATCTGATACCATAAGTGTCCATCTTTAATCTATGTACGCCACCATTTTTAATGGTGGAGTGAATAGCAACAGTCTTTTCTTCAGCATCAAGACATCTATGCAAAGTTGTATTTTGACCTCAGATATTTTTTTTTGTCGATTGCGAAAAATTCATCACATAATTCATGCTAAATAATATAATACATTTTACGTTTTCAAGTTATCTAAATGTAATTTTAGCAGCGTTCTATACATCAATCACATTCTACTGTGCGCCTATAGAAGAAATAAAGAATTATAGACCATAAGAGTTTAAAATTCATGAGCCAGTGACAAAATTACTTACATGATATCAAATTCATTAAATGTGTATATTTAATGACTAATTACAGAAAGATAACCTATTTGAAACCAGTATATCTTTCTGGAGAACGAAATAACAGGCCATAAATGAACGAGTGAAAAAAATTCAAATCGCTATCGTTTTTTTCAGAAGGCAAACATTGGGAGATGTTCTTCATTTTGGCTTGGAAATGGAGCTATAAATCTATTCGGAATGGTCGTTCATTATTCTATGGTTTACTGCGCCAAGCAATAAAAGTCGCCAGAATCCCAGATCGGGGTCCGCAGCCAAATATCATGAGATCATGAAGGCATCGACGCTACAGTGGACGCTTTTCATGCGACTTGGAACCATTTCTTGATGAGTTTTCTCATGTAACAGAAGACATAACAATGAGCGATCATTCTCTCGTTATACTGATAGATTTGTATAAAGATTCATAAAGCACATAAAAATATGTATATTTTTTGTTAAACATACGTCTGAACAATATGTTTGCTTACTGACTTATGGATGTTTCCTATCTTTATCCGAATTTCCCCTGAATTTTAAATTTGCCATTTATGATTTCCAAATAAGACTCGAGAATGTTGAACACCATAGACTACTGTTTAAATTTAAAAGAATATTTTTAGATTTATTATAAGAATTCACTCACAGAAGTAGTCAATTTGTAATAGTTGGTTTCTCCGATTGATAGTACAAGCATGACTACATATGGAGTACTGAAATGTACGTAACTTCTCACCGACTACTACTTACTACAAACAACTAGCATGGACTCTCAACTTTCATTTCTTTCACACAGCTACATCCCCATGCCTAATGTACATTATTTGACAAGTCTTTGAAGTGAATTTTCTCACATTAAAATGTAATATAACAACAAAGTTTTTTCATGCTATTGGCAATGCGCGATTTCACCAATACTTGATAAAATCGGTTAAGATATTAAGAAAAATCTTCCAACTAACGTTTCTCTATTTATAATAACTTTAAAACAATTTAAATTTATTATTTAAAAAACCTATTATTTCAGATTGTTTAAATATTACATTTAATTTTTAATTATTAATTTAATTAAATATGTTAAAATAAATAATAAATATATTACATATCTGTTTGAAATATCATTGTTGCCCTCTCAAACCTAGGAAACTTGAATGATGAGTTCTTGAAAAATAAATGATGGCGCATCTAAGCGTTAATACGTACGTCACTGTAAAATAAACTGAAACTAGAACTGAGGGTCCAGGAACTGAGGAAACAAATGCTTGAAGAACCAGTGATATGACTAAACTCATATGACCATAAGCAGGTTTTAACACCAGTCCATAAGTATAAAGGGGGGCATTGTAAATCCTGTTTATTGCAATAGGACATCGATAATGATAGTTAAAAGAAAACGTTTAATATCGTAACAAACAGTTTGCAAGTTAAAGTATTCCCCACGTCTCTGAGTTACAATTATTTGCATATAGTTCACTGTGCTGTAGTATAACGATTATCCTAAATTTTCATCCAAATCGAAATCGATCGACGACCAGAGAAATGCAGAATCTTACTCACATTATTATTACCAGTATTTTCTATGAACTTGTAAGCACTTTCAAAATAAAAGCGGCCAACGTTTCCTGAATCTCTTATATTTTTCCTTCGTGCTACATCCATATATTCCAAAGAGCAACACAGTATTTCATGAAAGGAGTAAAGAAAGATGAATAAGCCAATTTATTCGTATAAAATTTGCATTACAAAATGTAAAGACGTCCATCATTTTCCACAACATTTACATGATTCTTTCATCCTACATTACAGTTCCAGCGAATGCTCCAAAACTTACACCATCTCCACATGGTAGTACAGCACTTTGTAATTTCATTATCGTCTACACGTTAGTGTTTTGTACTTTGATTACTTTGTTGTTTAGTAGTTTTAGTACTTTATATTAGTAGTTTTCTTCCTATTACCAGCACCATGTTAGTTACACAAGAGCTGTATTTTTTTTAAACAAGCACTTCTCTTCTAGAATTTGTTACTTAAGATATCGGGTAATCATAAGTAAAAACAATTCTAAGTTTACCGGTCAGTTATTAACAAAACGAATAAGAAATTACAAATATTACTGGTGTATGTTGGTTGAAATATCAAGTAACAGTCACGACGTATTAGCCAAGTAGTAACATTAGAGAAAATAAAATGCATGTTCAATGTGCCTGTTTTCCATTCTAATCACAGAAACGAGTGCAAACTCAACAGGCAATGATTTGCGCGTGCTGATTTACTTGGCAGCCGGGTCACGGCCCGATCGGCGAGCGGCAGAAACCCAGGTTCCCGCATACGAGGTCGCCCCTATCGATATTCCTCGGGCACAGCGGCGGTCTTTTTACGGCCTTCGCCGCTCGCGCCCCGCCACGCCCTCCCTCCCTCCCTCCCCAGCCTCCACGCTCCGCCGCCGACTCGGAAGTTATAGCCATGCGGGCACCACGCCCCCCCACCGACGACCCGCACCCTCCGGGGCTCGCCCTACCCTCGAACTCCCACTCCTCGCCCACTCGTTCCAACAAGCCTGCCCGTCCGTCCTCACCGCGACCCAGCACCTCCCTTTCAGGGGCGTCTCACCCCATGTCTCACCTTTCCTCGTGACTCCCTCTGCCCCCCACCCGCCATTTCCCGAGACAGACCACCTCCACCATGCTGCTATGCGCTATCCGGCCCCATGACCCACCACCTCCTCCTTTCCATCTCTACACAACCCTTTTCTGTAGAACTGCCAAGTCTGTGACAAGCCTACCTCGTACCCCTCCTGTGCGACCCACCAGCCCCCCCTCCTCACCCTTGCTGCTCGACCCGCCACATTTCGCCTCGTTAGCCGAATTCACCCACCTCCACGACTCTCCATCACCACCCCTTGTCACTCCTCAAGCTCCCTCTACTCCCGCCCTTTGGCTCGACGTCACCTGGCCCGGCGTCCAGCTGAAAATTTAATCGCGCCAAAAATGACATGTTTGTATTGAAAATTACCGAGTTTTATCGTCCAATAACACGGTTTACGAGCCCCTTCTCTCTTATATTCGTTGTCTTCCATAGCGCGCCGACATGTTTGAGGGCAGTGGTTTACTCGGGTGCGTCGGCCCGAGGGCGCGGAGCGGTTGGGCGAGGGTCGGCTCCTGGGGGGGGGGACTTTGATGGCCGCCGGAGGAAGCGAGCTTCACGGCCGCCCGCTGGCACGTGCGGGGCGGGGGCGGACGGACGCCGAATCTCTGCTGCGATCGCCCGTCTCGCCGCGGGCAGAATGCAGAATGCACGCGCGCTTGTCAAGACTAGTCTTTGCGGCGCGCATTCGTGCTGGACATTGGGCAGGCAGACGAAAAACAGACAGTTTTTCAGGTGAGAATTACACGCTTTTCAGATTATTTGACACTGCTCCTCTGTCTTTGAGAAATTATCAAAGCCAGTTGCAGCTAGAAATACAAGTGCATGAAGTACGAGATATCAAAAGTAATAATATGTTAGTCAACACAGACTCTCGGTTACAAAATATATATTAAAAATGTATCATTTCCATAATAGATTGTGATGCAACATTTTTGAATGATCAACAATTAAATAGATTTCTAGAAAAACTTATATTAGAAAGTTTCTGAAATATACACTATAATACAAACTTTCTGAAATGTAGACTATTTACTTTCAAGACTTGGAAAAAATTTTATTTATAGAAATGAAATGAATTTTACCTCTCTTAAAAATTATACGAAAATGAGAAAATGCTAAGCTTGAATCCGAATAAGAAAAACACAAGGTGCTACAGAGTTTGGTGGAGCTACACCTATTGAAGAATATAAATGTTACAGAATATACATGTAATTTCTAGAAGTTAACCTGTGATGTTTACCAACGGAAATGGAGACAACTTTTGAAAGAGGAAAGAAAAAACACTCTTTGATATCATCCCTCTCCCCACAATACGTGCCCTTATATAAAAATCAATTTTGCAACATAGCATAACTATATGTGTGGATAGTACTTAAATAGACAACAAAAATAGGACTTAAAATTCTGTTTCTCAATCGTTCTCTATGTTCCCGAGCAGTGAGTCGATTCCATCACAAAGAAGATTATAGCCACATTCTGTAGCTGATTCACCTTCTTTCTGCGGAAGCGACAACTATCTTATCATATCGTACTAACACGGTCATTTTCGCCTGTAATCGTAATTGAATTAATGCCTTTTTTTACGTCATCTCTTCCGTCTGACCACGCAAATTTTGCTACGCTCCTTTCACCAACTAGCGAAGAAAGGAGGTATTCTTGGGCGACAAACAGGCAATTTGAATTTAGCTCAGAGGCGTTATTTAGGCGGGAGGATCTTTGCATGCAAGTAAATCTACTAACATGGACAGCTCGCTTTACTTCCCCTCCGAAGGAAGGCGTATGACGGATTTTTTTTGCCCTTAAAAATCTACGGCGTCGATCGGGTTTGAACCCGCCAACTTGAGCATAATAGTCAGATACTCTGACCATTGAACCGTCGCACCGATTAAATTTAATAAAGTACAAGAGCCACGTCCTTATTGGCTCGTTGGGTAGCGTGCTAGCTGTTCACAGCGCAACCTCGGGCTCGGTTCCCGGTCGGCCCAAAGACCCGGTCGGGGCAAAGTTAATTGTCCGCTTGCCTTGCAATGGCCCAGTATCTGTTGCTGTGTGAACATGAGAAAGCTCACTTCTCAGATTGAGAATACCAGAATTACAGCGTTGGGATGTCTTTGTGCTAACCACACATACCCCTTAACCCATGGCCCCAAGTCCGGGACGCTACTGGCAGGCTTTAGCTCATAAACATCTGTTGGATCAAAGGTTAAGGTTTCCAGAGATCAAGTAAACGTGCACAGATTGAACTTCTCCACTATAGTACGTTTTACAGTTTGTTACTGTTTACAATAAACGAACGAGCTTTATTAGCCCAACAAACATATAAATAAAAACGGCCACCCAAGTGCATGAAGTAGGTGACAACAAAAATCCCACTACCAGTTACTGTTACTACCACTTACTGCTCAAGGCTTCGCAGGCCACAACGCTCCATCAAATTCGTGCTCACACAAACTGTAGATTCTTCAAATGCTCACGTACATTGCTCGTCGGCACTGCTATGCCGGAATGGAAGTGCAAATCGCACTCTATCCATCACAGATGCTTTGCTCCACGCAATATTATTAGTTCTTACACATATTGCTGTTTTGGCCTGGAGGTCATTATTTCACAAATGCTAACAGTGCTCAACGACACATGTCAACGTAATCTAATTGTCACAAAGCACAGAAAACTGTTCTCGCCATATAAACGTTTTATCTCTCCTGTGTTTGGAGTGAAAGGTACTTGTGACGCATGGCGACATTTAAAACTTCCATTTATCAGCTACCTCACTTAACAAAATATTTCTGTTCGGTCCGCAGACCCGCAGATGAATACTTTATAATTATTCTTTAAAAACGATTATCTAATGAACTTTTACCAATTACTGAACCTAACGTGAGGAAACGCTGCAAGAAAAAAAATTCTCAATATTTTTTAAGATTATGATAAACAAAATTATATACAAACACTAGTTTTTGTCATTAAATACTCAATGTTTTAGAGTACTAAAAACTAGAGGAAATTTACTAATGCCCACAATACAAATAGTACCAAAATTTATGTGAAATTACACCAAAATACAGAAATGCTGGTATTTTTCCCGATGTAAAATATCGTAACAATTTTTAAGTCAAAATAATCCATATACATTTACATATTTCAATACGTTTCTAGGTCTCTCATTGAAATATATCTTTTTTTAAGGCAGTGAAATCACATTATGGAAGTTTTGTTCACAACCACTTAACATATTACAATTCGATGCGGTATGAAATATTTCAGTCTTCCAACTGATATATGCATTCTCGATTGGTCCCAGACAACAAAAATGCACCATCCTCCCCGCAGGCTCTCAAAACCACATTCCTAAAAACAGAGAAGTTGGAAACCCTTTTACAATACTCGAGCAGCAAACTTTTATTCTGTCTGCGACGTACGTGAAAACAGGCATCTTCCTAAAGTATAAAATTACCAAAGCAAAGATCTGGGGGGGGGGGAGGGTCGAGTTTCGACTCGACGGGGTGCGTCGCCCGCGAGGAAATAACGCTCACTCAGAGCGCTGCCATCGGCCCCGCAAAGCGACTCAACTGCAACTCTCCCCCTTCCGCCGGCCCGATAAAAACGTCTGCTTCGATTGTGAATATCTCGTCGGTGATGGCACTAAGGTCGTAAGCCGCTGCTCCTCTTCCTCCGCAAATGCAATCCGGGAATCCACTGAAAGCGGAAGATCGCCAACGGACTTCGATTTCTCGGGGAAGAAAAACAAACTTTTTGCGCTGCCTTTCCAGTCGGAGTTACTTTTCAATTAGGCGCGCGGATATGGAGATGCTCTCAATTATTCATGGGCCATATTGAAACGGTTTGAAAGAGCCGGGGCGCACGAAAGAAGGGCTTTGGAGAATACCCGGAAGAGAAGGGATCGACTGGGGGGTGGGGGGTAATTCGACTCCGGCTTTGAATCGACTTCCGGTTTTAGTGGCGACGAAGAGCTTTGAGGACTTTGTTGTGAGCTATCTAAACAAATTTTCTTGGACAGTTAACATTGAGGAAACTGATTTTTTTTATATTTTAAAGAAAGTTGTATTGAGTGTTTTAGTGGACGAAATGTTCGTAGCCAAATGGATTAGGGACAGGAAATGCTCATGACAAAAAGGCTGATATAAGTGGAATCTACACATTCAGATAAAAAAAGAACAAATCAACACATTCAGATAAAAAAAGAACAACAGGAGAGACAAGATAAGATGGTCTTGAAGAAAAACAATTCATATGTATTATAGGATTGATATGGCAATGGATGGATAGGAAAGAAGGTGAGGTTTAATATGCGAGAATTACTGCATGGGTACGCTGGTATAAATACATTTTTGCGCCATTGGAATCCAAAAATAACCTTTTCTTGCTAACAGTAGTCCTTGTAGAAGTCGCACGTAATGTGCGGAGCAGCGCGGCAAATCAACGCGATCGGGAGCGCGGGCGAGCGCTCGCCCAAATGAGCCGCCCGTCGCCGCTACTATTGACGCACGGGCGGGCGAACGCCTGCCCCCCCCCTCCACGCACGGCGAGGACGGCCCGCGCGCAACTATGTACATCTCATTTGGGCGAAACTCCAGATTGGACACGACGCGCACGCTACATTTCCTTTGACATATGCGCCCGACTCCTCGCGCCCACTGCGCCCCCGCCGCCCACGCCGCTTTCGCCTCCGCGCTCGACAAACACCGCGGCCCCCGCCGCCCCCGCCCCCGGAGGCGGCACTGATTGGCCGACCGGTCCAAACACGCCGCGCCCACTTCCGCCCACCCTACACCCCCCGCAGGTCCCTCCTCCCTCCCTCCCCGCCTCCGCTCCTCCCTCCCCGCATCCCTCCCTCCTCCCGCCTCCCCTCCCTCCCCCCCGCCTCCCGCCTCCGTCCCTCCTCCCCGCCCTCCTCCTCGCTCGCGCCTCCTCCTCCCTCCCTCCTGCCTCCCTCCCTCCCTCCCCGCCTCCGTCTACATCCACATCTACTCTCTTCCTTTTTCGTCCCGTCCAAAATCATCGGAGCACATCCGCTTGCAGCGACCGCCTCTTCTTACAAAGGGTGGCTGCGATTCAATATGGCATTAATATACCCGGCGCGGGTTATGATAAATTCCTTTGAGGCGCGGCCAGAGCGGTTGCGATTTCATAACTTTCCAGCATCCACGGCCGACTGATCTCGCGACTGGTGCAGGTGGGGGGGGGGGCTCTGGAGGTATTCTCGACTGAGGGAAGGGTGAAGCTTGTGCGTTAATCTGCCAGGAGTGCAAATGCAGAGGAGGATCGGAATTAACCAACTAGGCAGCTCAGAAATGAGATTATTTCTAACGGAATATCCCCATATCCCAAAAAATTGAATTGTTAACGAGTTCTATGGGTACTTTCTTAATTCATTATCATGAATCATAACGTTTTATGCGTATTGACTATCGCATTACCACAGCGACTATGTAATTATTTACTCAAACTTCCAATTACTTAAGTTATATTATATTATAGTATTTTTTTATCTTTAATAAATTCACAATCATAGGGTAGTCAAGAATGAAAATTACTACCAGCCAATTACAAATGATTAAATTATATATTGAAATGTGCAGAAAGGACTGCAGTAAATAATTTTCTGAATTCACACAAATTTTGTAATAAGGCAAAATTTGTCATATCCCAATATTACTTTTAAACCATGTCTTGTCTTAAAATTGTCATCTAAAAAGACATGTCTGATTTATATTTCTCTAGAAACAAAAAGCATTTTAATGTGATGAATGAACTAATGGAAATTTTCTTAAGATGTATTTATTATGGTTGAAATAATGGGTATAACATACCAGAAGATATTTTCAATACTGATAGTATCCGTGGAATAAATTATATTAGTAAGTAACACAGCGACCTGTAGGAGCAAACATTCTTGTGAACAAAACACAAAATGGTTTTCTAAAATGCAATATATTGATATGTAGTACAAAATTTCTTTACCCAGAAAGTCCAAAAACAAATGATCGTGGCTCACCCCAAAACACGTGCCAAGAGACAGAGCACACACTTTAAATAAAAAAATAACTAAATAGCGCGTTTCCTAATTTTAAAGAAAGGAAGTAAAACAAATTATATACCCCCCTCCCCAACTAAGAACATTTTCCTCCCACGCCTCAATAACCGAAGAAGCCCACAATTAACGACCGAATTGTTCGGACGGGCCGCCGGCGGGCTGGGAAACGTAATGCGATTAAATTTGGCTCCACGTATCGCAGGAGGGATTCACAAATTGTGAAGCAATTTCCAGGATGCCGACAGCATTGTTATTGCAATGGCTCTCATAGCTCGCGTAATTGTTGAGTATTTGAGCACCTTTATTGAAGTTCCGTTGTTCCAAATTATACGGCCGTTGGAGAGCACTCACTCAATTGCCCTGTATATGTTTACCCACCCGCCTGATTGGAATATTTGGCGCTAGTTTCAAGAGCACGAGCCCGCAGAAGCGGGGCCGGGCCGAGAGGAGAGGAGAGGAGAGGAGAGGAGGTGAGGAAGGCGTGGGAGGGTGAGGCTGGGAGGAGGGAAAGACAGAGAGAGAGAGAGACGGAGAGAGGAGAAAGAGTTGGGCGAAGAGGAGCGGGCCGTCGACACGGTTCTGCACTGAATGTAGATTGAAAGCGCGTGAATTCCAGAGGGCGTGGCGCGGAACTGGCTTCGCTGGAATGTCAAGTGGTGTTTAGTGGGTGTGGAAGGTGAGAATTCCGGGAACTACATGGCCAGCGGGACAACCGGAGGCAGAACATAAAATGCATTAGTTAATAAGAGTTCAGTGGAGGAATCCGATGTTTATAAAAAATATTTTGTATTAAAAGCACATGAAATTGCTTGATTATTTAACTAGTTCAAGACAACATTACTAAATCAAAGGCCAAGTTAGCTACACTTAACTGCAAGGCACTGAGTACTTTGGAAGTTTTTGTGTAGTTTTGAGAATGATCATAAGGTCGGAATCTCTCTTATTGTGTTCAGTGCAATAATTGATTGATTAACGATTCCGGGTGCGTAAACCGCCAAGGTTAGTACTCCCGTAAGAGTATGTTTTTAATCGCGGAAAGTGGCGGTGTTCCTCCTCCGCTGGATGGCGAGATCCGGCGTTGACTTCCGTCGACTTGCGGGGATTTGCAGGGATTTTCCTTAGCCAGGTATCTCCCACCTTGACACCGCCCCAGCCGCAACAATCTCTAAGCTCCCACCTGCTCTCCCTGCATATTGGTGGTGAGGCGCATGAGAGTGAAAGCGTGTAATCAGTGAAATGAGTTCATGGCAGCATCTGTGTTATGTAACATTGCGGCATTATTTTGCTTCCGGTCGCTACAGTCTTTAGTCCCGTAAGTGTAAGACATGTTATATGTTGGAGCTGTGGGTGTTTCACTTCCGATGGAAGATGAGGGCTGACGTCAATCTACACATACACATGCAGTACTTTCCTTCTCCAGGTATCTCCGCATGCTCCAGTTGGGCAAACTTAAGATTATGACGGTTTTCTCGACATATCTAAGAGAGTAGAGAATGTGTGTGAGTATTAGGAAAAGTAGGGATTAAAGGTCAGTAACAACTGATAACGTACGTTCTTGAATTTGGCAGCAATCTCTCCAGACGTTCAACATTTATTGTAGAATTAACATAACCACATATGTATATACAGACTATCTTACTTGTTAACAGTTTTTAAAATATCACAAAAATCAAGCTATAAGATGACTAAGGTAGTATGATGACACAATATGATGACTAATATAGTATGATGATCACATAACAAAACTTTTTAACTGACACAGGTTCAATTTCCAAATCCGTAGATTACAAAATACCCATATCAAATTCAATTCAACATGTCTAAGCAAATTGGTGTGTATCATTATGGATGAGCAGGGATTTTAATTGACGGCAGTGTTAGGTTAGTAACGGAGTAGACACGTGTATTAACATATTCTTGAGTTTAATCTTAAGAATCTTCATAGTTATTAATTTACGCATTGAAACTCCAAGCTTGTGTAGAATGTAATATGTGTATTATACATTAAAGGGACACATTCACGATAAAACATCTATGTTAGCGTTTATTCGCGGACAAAAACTGTATCTGAATAGTTTTGAAAACAACTTCTTGCTTTTAACAATGTATTATGTTTTACCCTGGATTAGAAATATTTCTGGAAAACATATCATATAATCTCTATTTATCACAAAACTATTTTAGAGTTGCCCACTCCGCTGTTATTTACGCAGTGAATCAAAGTTTCAATTGTCGATATAGAAATGATTCAATAATGTGAGTTTACTATATTCAGAATATCATGACATATTGTAATGTAGAAAAGCTAACTCAATCGAGTAAGAAAGTCAAAGGTAATTATCAATAAACATTCATTTTTCATGATAACTACATGCTCATTAACTTAATAATTTATCTGTAAAAATCACTGTTTTAGCACCAGATCGAGCACTCCCGAGAAAGAGGTGAAAGGGAAGAAAGGACGACCAGATAGAAAAGTTTACTATTATTGAGAAAAACAGGTACTGATGTAATTGTCAGTAAAAAACAAAATTTAGAAAATATTATTATCATTCTCCTTCTGAAATTAACAGAGTAAAAGTTATTGCTACTCAACATAAACATCTCTTTTATTTTGGTTTTACAATCATATCATGTCTACAACGCTATTATCATACAGTCGTCTCCTTAATTACAAAACGTGCCTCTCGTTGCTCGAGCATTGCAACCGAAGTATTAACCAAAAACACATTATATCATTCCCCTTTGAAGCGTATCGACTTCCGCGACGAGACTCTTCTTCGCTTCCTGATTCCAAGCCCCGCCCACAGCGCACAGCGCGGCTCGGCTCGGCCCGGCCCGGCTCGAATTCCTGCAGCTTCCCTTTTGCCACTCAGCGGATAATGAGAGGCTCTTTCCCGGAGAGCGCGCGCCTCCTCTGCCTGCTCCTTCGCGCTTTCTTCTCTCGCCCCTCCATTCCTCCTCCTGTCACCGACAGAGCTCGTTCTCTCTCCACCCTACACCTTACGCGCGCCGCCCCCGCGCTCTACCCATATGACATCACTTCCGTCACTACCCCCACTTTCTTTACTACCTTAAATATATAGAATTGTAGATTACCCACAATAGGGGTGTGAAGGTGGAGGACCGAGCATAAGGCTGTGCCCAAATGCCTCCAACCTTCACCCTGCAAGGAAGCCACTGGCAACTTCCCACTAGTATTAGCGATTTTGAAAATAAACTATATTTAAAATTGTCTTAACAAACATCACTGACAGTACTATCGATAACACTGCTTCCCTAGCTAATTCCGTTACCAATACTAATGTAGGCCTTTCTGCCTCTCATTCCTGCCAACATCCTCGTTACGCGTATCTTCCTTTCGTAAAATTGTTCTTTTTTTCCTTCCTGATCGTTTCATTTTGAAGCTACACGTTTCCTTCCATATTCACCCTCGTTTTCTTCCGCCACTTCATCCTTCCTCCTTTCTCATTCTCACATCTCCTCCCTTGTTGTTGCAAATTTGTTGTTCTTCATTTTATTCATTTCTCCTTCGCTTTAGTACTTGACACGCCTCCATCTATCTTATTCCTCGCCCCTCACCCCAATCTTCCTCCTCTGCAGCCTTCTCTGTCCAATCTAATTCCCTATCTCCCTCTCCTCCAAATTACCATTCTTACTACTTTCCAATCCTACTCTATAATCGATCGTCCTCCATCTGCCCATCACTACCACCCTTCTCTTCTACCTTCCCTGTACAATTTATTCCTCTATCTTCTCGCTCCTCCAAATAACCATCCTTCCTCTTCCTTCCCAATCCTCCTCCGTTTTTACCCTTCCTTGGTCTACTCTTCACCCCAATCTTCCTCCTCTGCAGCCTTCTCTGTCCAATCTAATTCCCTATATCCCTCTCCTCCAAATTACCATTCTTACTACTTTCCAATCCTACTCTATAATCGATCGTCCTCCATCTACCCATCACCACCACCCTTCTCTTCTACCTTCCCTGTACAAGTTATTCCTCTATCTTCTCGTTACACCAAATTACCATCCCTCCTCTCCCTTCCCCCTCCCCCGCCCGCCCCGCCAGCGCCCATTACGCCCCGCGGGGGGAGGGGGGCCTGCGCGCTCATCAGCCGCGTCGATCTGCGCGCGTAGCGGCGCTGCGTGGCGCACCTCATCTTCCCGAGAGCCCTGCGCCCTGCGCCCCCCCCCTGGCCGAGGTCCCGAGTGGAGCCCTGCTGGGCGAGGAGCTGCTTAAGCGGAACGCAAGGTGCGGGCTCCAATTGTGGCCTCAGGGTGGGGTTGGCCTCTTGTACGCAGTTCATTGTTTCTTCGTATTACATACAGTATAGAAAACGCTACACACAGGTTGTGGAACTTGTTTTCAATTCTTCGTTTTCTAGTACTGAACCTGTAATGTGTTCTTAATTTGTATTTGTTTCTTTTGACGTATTTTACATACACAGGGGTTATTTTATACGAATTATTGTACTATAGCCTTTTCACTTTTAACTCATCAAACGTCAAACACATTTGCTGATTTACTTTACAAAAATCAATATACATAAGAATATTCAGCATCTGGAGTGTGCTTGATCGATCATTAATTTACACGCGGCTTCCT
The DNA here is from genome assembly GCA_017312745.1 of Gryllus bimaculatus. Classification (NCBI taxonomy): domain Eukaryota; kingdom Metazoa; phylum Arthropoda; class Insecta; order Orthoptera; family Gryllidae; genus Gryllus; species Gryllus bimaculatus. Next base: position 1,748,870 of record BOPP01000198.1, read on the forward strand.
TTTCCAATGTGCGGGGGCGAGACACCACGCGTGCGTTTGCACCCTACTTGCGTAAGCAGCCTGTCCGTGGCGATAACATTCAGAAGGGTACGCCCCCGTCCTTCCACCTTCTCCAAACCTCACCGCCGTCACGAGAGATGGGAAGAGGAGAGGGGTTGTTTAGGAATTGGATTTCGATTGATTCCGGGCGAGACGACTAATAAGTCCATTAGTTCCGTAAGTATAGTGCTTACGTTTTTATTAGGAGCTGCTGGTGAATATCAAAGACAAAAAGAGTAAATGAAACTAGAGGAAACATTTAGAGTTGTTATAAATCAGGGAGACTACAAAGTTCTTGAGTTGTGAGAAGGTATTTTTAAATTGCTGACTTTCTTGAGAATCTCGATTTTGCAATCTCCACAATTAAATGTATCCAGAAAAATTAAAATTTTAAAATTGTGAAAAACATTTTCGTAGATTGGTATTACCGTATACACAGAACTTTGTTTTTTAAATAAATGCTTTAACATATATTAATGATTACTTTGGGGTAAGATATTTCTGTGTGAACGTATCTTTTCGATTATCTGATGACGCTCTTTGCTTTCAGTTAATACCACTACGTTTTAACATCAGAATCACTTGGCTCTGGGTTCCACATCGTAAATCCGCTGTATCTTTTAAGTCCACTGCAGTCAAGAATTTAGCCCTGTTTAAGATTTTATTTCTTCTAATAAATAAATTTCTTATTGCAGTTGAACAATTTTTTGTCTGTCAATAATCTAATAAAATATAAATTTCAGTCTTACAATTTTTTTTTGTCTAGAAATGTATGTAGAGCAACTAAAAATTAAGTCATGCCAATTTCGAGACTATATTACGTTGAAGTTTCTACAAAAGGAACGATATGCCTATGTAGCGACCCATGCACAGAAACTAATAAGAAGCTCAAGTTAATGAAGATACGTATTTGTAATTAACCTTTTTGAAATGGCATCATTTTGTGCAAGTTTATGTCACGAGCAGTTACCAATTTTCAATTTCTTATAAAAAATGGAGAAATAAAAGGAGCCATCCCTATCAACAGAAATAATTTATTTAGAGAGCCGACTTTCGACGTCTTTGTCGTCATCATCAGTCTCGTTGGTTGTGGCAAACGTCGGGAGACCGTGTTGTCTAAATAAAGCTATTAAGTTGACGGAAATGACTTGTTTTATTTCTCTATGTAACTACGTCAACAATACCGCATCAGAATCCCCCAATGTATAAAATAAATTTCTTCTCTAAAGATTGTGATCGTTTGCCTCAGATATTACCACACACCGCGACTATGGCATCGCTCTCCCTTGCAACTCTATCGACCCTTCGGCCGCGCCTCCATCTTGCGACCGCTGACAGGCCGCCCCGCCGGCGGTCATCAGTCGGCGTCGGCAGCGGCGTCGCGGCGCGTCGCGGCGCTGTCGACGCCGCGCCTTCGCCGGATTCTATTTTCCCGAACGGCCCCCTCGGGAGGTGAATGGCCCCACCCCGCCCCGCACCCCCTGCCGCAGGCGGAGAGAGCGAGGCCGGGACGACTCCGGTGGAGGCGGTGGTAGCAACGGCGGCGTCGACGGTGGTGGTAGTGGTGGTTCTTGTGGCAGTAGGAGCAGAGGTTGGGTTGATGATAGCGATGGAGGTAGTGGTGGCAGTGGTCATGGCAGGACTGTCTTGACCTCGATGGCCGTGATGGTAGTGATGGCGCTGTTGGCGGTCGTGACGATGGTGACGGTGTTGGTGTAGTGAGTGTGTGATTGTGATAATAACGAAAGGGTTGGTAGGGAGGATGGCGCGGAGGGAGCGGTTGTGTTGGTGGTGTCGGTTGGGGAGATCGTGAGCCCGATGATGATGATGATGATAAGGAATCGGTACATTGGTGGGAGTTGCTATGGGGGATGGAATGGCGATAGCGGTAGCAGCAGAAGTAGCGAAGGTGATGTTGATGAAGGTGTGACGCCGCCGCCGTGTCAACAACACATGCGATAACGGGGGGCGGGTCTAGGCGCGGCGTACAATTAACGTGAGCGGGCGGGAGAGAGCAAGCGAGCGCAGAGCCCGAGGGCGGATTTGTGACTAGTCTACGGCGGGGAGGGTCGATGCCGTTGGGGCAGAATGGTGGCGGAGGGAGATGCAGGAGAAGGTGATTGCGGCGGGGGTTTGGAAGTGAGTTGTAAGTTTGGGGAAAGCGTATGAAGGGCGTCTTTGAAAGCGGCGGTGGCGGTGCATGCTGAAAAAGTCTCCCAATTCAGAGAGGGAGAGGACGTTTTTAACCGTTGCACTGTTAACTATCTGTTTCTCAATAACTGGAGTAGCTTGCATTCTTACCCAATCCACCATCTCACGTAATCATCTGGCGAAAAGAACAGCAATTTTTCGTTGATATTGTTTAGTCACAATTGTATTTAAAGACAGTTGTGACATTAATACTGTAGAGAATTGTTTCATTTTATTCTGGAGGGACATGTGAACAACTGGTGATTTGTCGCGGGACTTCAAATTAATAGAATTTATAATTCATGTAAAGTTTTTTTATCACCAATGCACCATTTACTCTTTAAATTCACTATTATTTTATTATGTAAATATGAAAGAAATACCAGTCGAGCTATTCACCCAAAGATGAGATTGGAAACTGTGTGGAAAGTGATAAATTGGAAAAGTGTTCATTGGAAAAATTTTTAAATAAATTTTTGCCCCGAAAGGGACATAAAAGAGATGAAAGTAATGTTTTAAAAGTATAATGTTTGGAATGTATCAAAACAACGTAGTAACGTCATTTTAGCTTTGACTGCAAAGCTTCAATTTCTTCTGACAAACTGTTTATAAGGACCCTTTTATGACACCATGAACGGTGCATAACAATTTCGTATTTTAAACGCGTAGAAACTAAAAACCTGAAATACCATAGCATTTTCACACAATTTATATTTGTATTAATCGCAGAAAGGTCTCTTGAATGCAGTGAATTTAATTTATGATTTTAATTATTGTCACCAAATGTACAGTACATATATGCTTCAAAGACAAATGTTTTTTTTCTTTTTTGAGAGAGCTTCTTTTCCATTTATTTCGACATTTATGGGACAGTACGATACAGCGCTTTACCTAGATTAGTTCGAAACCCAAACAAGCTACAACTACACTGTGAAAACAATTGCATATCACTGGACTCAACTTTTAAATCGTTCCCGTATGCAGTGTTAAAATGTGAACACCAGTGAAATATTTAAATATGAGCAAAGAGGTATTCAGGCCACACAATATGTATTTTCTAAATTTTCAGATTAATAATCAATTAAGTTCGTCGTACCAACACTAAATATTTGACTTTAAATCTGTCAAATATTTAATAGTAAATACGTAAAAAATAAATAACATTTTATTTTCTGACCAGCAAGAAGATTATAATTGAAAGTAATTTCAATTAACCTACGGAAGGTGCAACACGAAGCGACCAAATAACATATGAGCACTTTTTCGCGCCAACACATCGCACCCAAAGAGTGGTACCTCTTTGAAGCAGCGCCTCCCTTTCCGAAAGCCGCTCTCTAATTCATTTAATTCCGCGTTTCCACAAAATAAACTCTCCTCTTCCATTTGAACACAGATTTGCGGGCGTTCACATTCAGCCCCGCTGCTCGGCCCCCACCGCTTATGGAAAGAGAGCAAAAGGCGGCGGCGGCGGCGGCCGCCTGAGAGCGCGCGCCATCCGCCAGGCGGCGCACGTCGCGGCCAATTCGATTCGCTCTGATTATCCCCCACGGCCCGGCCAGGCGGCGGCGGGGGCGGCGTTCGCACGTCATCACTCCAGCTTCCATGTGAAAACCGCTGCGCTGCCACCGTCCTCGCTTCCGTCGGTACTACATTGCGGCTGCGGACCGGGAGGTGGCTCAGGGCAACAACTGATAGCACCGCAGTGCCTCTGACCGGGAGGTCCTGAAGTTAGAATCGTGACCATGACACGACCGTGGCAGGATTTTCGATACTAGCTAGAAAGCTAGGCCGAATTCAGTCGCTGTCTGGAGGAGAACTCTAGTGTCCGGCTGATCTCATCGGTTGTTTTCCGTTGTTTCTACAATCAACACCAGGCGAACGCCGGCGCAGTACCCTATTAAACGGGCCCCGGACCGCACGCGATACTTTCCTACCTCTTCCGTGTCCATTCCTCCCCCTCTTACATACTTCCACTAATATGCACTATACAACCACACATGCCTGGAGATTGGTCGGAAGCTTAGAACTTACACAGGCTGGGGCGGGACTCCGCCAACCAAATCTCGACTCCGCCAACCGAATCTCGACTCCGCCAACCGAATCTCGACTCCGC